>CABHPQ010138476.1:6144-19616 GCA_902168405.1 Peromyscus aztecus | reverse complement strand
AGTCACTGATTTGGGCACAGGGGGAAAAAAAAGCATCACACCCACACACAAGGAAGAGGACCATTTTAAAATCCATTTCCCGGCCTCCCACTCTCCCTCCCAACTTTTCCCAGCCCTCCTGCCCCTTGCCTGCACAGTCAGCTCCCCAAAGCATGCATGGAAATGTACCAAGCTGTTTGGAAAGCCCTTTCAACTGAAGAGGCATATAGCCAACTCACGGAGCGAACAGTGAACTCGAGTCTATTCTTGGTTACAACACTAAGGACTTGACTCTTGAACTGGAACTCTCTCAACACCCACGTGGTTTCTTGACTTTGATCTCTTACTCTACTGCCTGGCCCCTTCCCTGAAAAGCTCCCCTTCCCCCCACCTTTGCTCGGCTTATCCTTTAAACTTAGCCTGGGCATTAATTCCAGGAAGCCTCTGGCATCTCTCTACCTTTGGGCCCCCCACTGTCAGGAACATCTTTCTCATTGAACTTACCATATTGTATTGGAATGGTCAATTGCCCATCAAATAAACTTTTGGAGGGGCCTGTCTTTCAATACCTCACAAAGGACAGCACACACAGCCTTAATAACTGCGGAATAGATCTAATGAACTGTGCTTGGCTCTCTCGCCCCAACTTCATGGTCTTTGGGGAGGTCTGAGGGCTGGGAAAAATTTCTCCTGCAAAGGGCAGCTGGTGTAACTCTGCTCTGGTATGTCATCTTGGGACACATTCCCAGCAGGGGATGAGCTTTCCTGGGCCTTAGCTTCTGCTGTGGAGGCAGGGGAATAAGCACAGCATGTGCTCGAGTGCAGGTCAAGATGTTCTGTGGCGTCTGCGACCTTCCTCTTCCTGATTACCCTGTTCAGAGGTTGGGATCGAGGAGGACAAGAGGCTGGCTGCAGGCAAATAAGCAGGCAGTGAGTGACCTAGCAGAAGAGGGAGGAAGACACTCCTCCAGCCCACATCGACCCTGCAGCCTGCTACGCTCAGAGCTCTGCTGCCCCCTTGTGTCCACAGAAAGAACAAAGAAAAGTCCAGATTGGGTCCTGACAGTCTGAGAGCCATCCTGCAGGGACACAACTCTGCCTCCCAAGGGAATTCCGTCTTCATAGCTTTTCCTGGAAAGATGTAAACACATGTCCAGGCACCCTAAAAGGCACCAATGACAGATCAAAATATGATTTCACCAAAATCCAACTTGTGAGATCAGTGCAGTTTCTGTTGTTGTTGTTGCTTGGTTTTGGCCTTTCTTAGAGAGCACAGGTGAGGGGGTCACTTACAGGAGCATGGGTGACCCCAAACACCACCACCATGCCCCACCCCATCGTGGCCAGTGACCTCTCGGAAGCTGCGTCCATTTCACTTCCATATATTCTCTAGCATCTCCCAAGATTACTTGCAGCCAGGGGAGAGAGTAATAGCTGGATCACCAGGGGAGGGTCCCCTGACCCTCTCCAGGGAGCCTCAGTGGTGTCATTATCATCACCAGAGACCTGGTTACCACTGTATTGTACTGCTCTGGTTGCCATGGCTACGGGGCAAAGTCCAAACGGCATCTTGTTATGACCAGAAGAGAAGGCACCTTATAGTTCAGTATCCACAATTAGAGACAGATATTCAAGAGGTGACCTGAAGGGAAGAAGGAAGGGTTTGAAGAGTGAAAAGGCAACTCCTCTGTGGGAAGCCCTCAGAGTGGTCCGGTTCCGGGAGCAGCTCCATTCTGCCTGTCGATCCTACTTCTAGAAGCATTTTTTCCCTTTCTTTTTAAAATGTATGTGTATGTGTGTGTGCCGTCATGAGTTTACTTGCACCCCATGTGTACAGGTGCCTGTGGAGGCCAGAGATGGTGTCAGATCCTGTGGAACTGGAGTTGCAGGCAGTTGTGAGTCCTTTGATGTGGGTGATGGGAACCGGACCCAGGTTATCCGCAAGAACAGCAGGCGCTCTAAACCACCAAGCCAGCTCTCTAGGCCCCTCCCCACCCTCTTCGACAGAGCCTCATACTGCAACCCAGGTTGGTCTGGTACTTGCTATGTAGCCAAGAAGCAGGCTTCGAAATCCTCCTGCCTCAGCTTCCTCAATGTTGGGATTGCAGGCACGAGCCAACACGTCTGGCTTCCAGAAGCGATTTCTGTTGTCCTCTCGAGGGGCTCTGTAACAGTGAGGAGAGCTCGGGCTCAGCACCAGGCACCCCCTGCTCTCATGTCGTCCGTCTGTACACGTTCAAGCTCAGATGTGTCTGTACTGATTCCCAGTTCACAGCCTTCCCCCGCCTCTCTGCCCCAGTTATTCCCCGTGGTACCACTCCGCTTACTCCTTTTCATGGAGTCTCACATAAAAGTATCCGTTTTTATCCGGCCCCATTTTCTTGTCACTCTGCTTCTGGACTGTGACACAGTGTGACCTGCTGACCTCTTGCTCTTCCTTTCTTGCTGCCTTCCCTGGCAATGACACAGAACGATCCCCTCAAACTGAGCAAACCCTTCTTCCTTTAAACTGTCTTATCGCAGCAATGAGAAAAACCACTAAGACACTAGGTCTCCTTAGTTCTTTATTCAGACATATCCACAAGGCAGGCCTTGAGCTTCATATGTAACACTGCATATGGATCTACCGCCTCTACGTCATTGGGGGTGTGAGAAGGTCAATCCTTCCTTACACACAGGTTTAAAGGTTGTGCGCCTGCTCCCTCACTTCCCCTCCTACCACTGAGTCCCTTTGTTCTCCTTGTAGTCCCACTTTCCAAATTAGCCAGTTGGAGTAGACTATGAGGTTGAACCTCACCCAGTGAGGAACGGACAAGTAAGATAGAAGTCATCTTGTCCATGTATGTTTGCTAGCCTGGTTTGGGTCATGGCTCAACCTTTCCATAAAAAGAAATTGCCTTACTGGGTTATGTTCACTTTGTGTGCTTCTTTGTCCGACACTGAGTTCATTCATTTTCAATAAGGATACTGTAATATCCTGGATCACTGTTGTCATTGCTGTGATAAAACGCCATAACCAAAAGCAACTTGGGGAGGAAAGGGTTTATTTTGCTTACACTTCCACATCACAGTCCATCATTGAAGGAAGTCAGGGCAGGAACCTGATCCATGGAGGGGTGCTGCTTACTGGCTTTCTACCCATGCCTTGCGCAGCCTACTTTCTTATAGCACCCACAACCACCAGGCGGGAGGTGGCTCCACCCACAGTCGGCTGACCCTCCCTTATCACTAATTAAGACAAACGCTCTACAGGCTTGTCTACAGCTTGATCGTATGGAGGCAATTTCTCAATTGAGGTTCCCTCCCCTCAGATAACTATAGCATGTGTCAAGCGGACGTAAAACTAGCCAGCACAGCGGTTGTTCCCATTTTAGAGATGAGGAAACTGAGGTTCTGAGATATTAATGTCACACCAGAGATCATAGAGCAGAGGAGAAAAGCTAAAGGTGAAAACTCACATCTCCCTGTGCTGGAGCCTGCCACTTCATCAGGCAAGCCATCCTGCCTTAGAAGGTGACCATCAAGGGCACGGTGCACGACCCCAGAGACTGTGCAGATGCCAGCTGAGCCTGGTGGCACAGACCTGCAATCCCAGCTACTCAGGAGGCTGAGACAAGAGGACCACGAGCCCAAGGCCTTTCTGGGCCTCTCAAGAAAGTGGGTTCAAGGTCAGCCTGAGCAACTTAGTGAGACCCTGTCTCAAAGTGGGAAGTAAAGGAGGAAAGGCTGGGGACACAGTTCAGTGGTACAGCATCCCTAGCCTTGTAGGGTCCTAGACTCAATCCCCAGGACCATTAAAAACAGTGTGCAGATCCTAAATTACCCTTAAAAGGAGATGGTGGGAGCCCTCCCCTTTTCACTCCATGCAATTGTGTAGAGCCCTCCAAACAGGCAAGTGTGGTTTTATGTCTCTGGTCCAACCCTTTTCTCCATCCCAGACCATTAGTTGAGTATATTATAAATTCCCCTGTTTGAAGTAAACAACCCTATTTACCTGGCAATCACATATAATAACACAGAAAGTCTTTGCTGTGAGGGCTCTGAATAAAACAGGTTAATGGAGAGGAAAGCAAGCGAGGTGGTCAGATGACGGTGGGAAGTCAATTTTTGGGGGTCCATTGTTCCAATAGTCTGATAGCCAAAGTGAGGGGCACAAGTGTCACTTACGATATCCTTGTTTCTGCCAGGCCATTTACAATACCCAAGTACCTGGCTGTGGTGCTCTCTCTGGGAAGGAAAGGGCATCCCACTGGGTCATGCTCAGCTCACGGGACACACAAATGTCCACTGCCATTTGTTCACTCTCAGAAACTCCCAGCATCCCCATCACACACCTTACAGATAGGGAAAGCAAAACCCACAGGGAGACTTGGTCACAAGGCCAACTATTGGCCAATCCCAGGGCCCACTGACACCACACCATCTTCATTCTGTGTATGTGTTCTCTCTGCAGGGGATGCCTGACAACCCATTTGTCCTCTGCCTGACCCCTGGCTTCAAAGAATTCAAGCAAGCACAAGGTTCTCCTGCTCTGCCTGAGTCAGCAGAGCGACCCAGTGAGCCCCAGAGCCTTTGTTGCGGCGTCACAGCAACTCCATTCCTGTCACTGTCCCCTGCCACACACCCTACTCAGCCTCCATGTGGTCATGGACATTAACTTCTTATCGACACCCTTCTCAGGAGGTCATTTGTGTTGTATAAAGAAAACAGGTGCCTAAAGAATCTTCCCAGTTCTGTATTTACTTTTGAAGTTGTACCCGTCAGCTAAAGGCATCAGGATCTGAGATCAACTCCAAGCGTCTTACGTTACTGGGAGATCTGTATCCAGGGGGTGGAGGTGCCATTATGGCTCTTCTTCATTCTCTGAAATTATATGAGGTCAGTGTGGTTGTCCAAATGAAAATGGCCCCCATAGACTCATAGGGAATGGCATTATTGGGGGTGTGGCCTTGGAGTAGGTGTGGCTTTGTTGGAGTGGGTGTGGCCTTGGAGGAAGTATGTCACTAGGGGGTGGGCTTTGAGGTTTCAAAAGCTCAAGCCTGGCCTGGTGGCTCACTCTCTCTTCCTGCTGCCTTTGGATCCAGATATTGAACGCTCAGCTACTTCTCCAGCACCATCTTTGCCTGCATGCTGCCATGCTTCCTGCCATGATGACAATGGACTAGACATCTGAACTGTAAGCCAGCCCCCAATCAAATGTTTTCCTTTATAAGAGTTGCCGTGGTCGTGGTGTCTCTTCACAGCAACAGAAACAGTAAAGACAGTAAATTCTATTCTGCCCACATGTATGATTAGTCCTGATTCTATCCCCTCAGAGATGTGAGTCTCTGTGTCTTACAAATCTCCACAGTGAAAGGTCACCTTGTGAGGCCCACAGAGACTCCTTGGGTTTGTTGTGAAGATTCTGGAGTTTGCTGTTGGAATATCAGTGATGTTGACCTAGCAGAGCTGAAAGCTCACTCATGATGATCTGGCTGCCACCCTGCCATATGTGCTCTGGCCTGACTATGTACCTGGGGCAGTTTCTTTGTGGCTCCCGGCTTGTTTCTAGCCACCTACTTCTGCCCCTTCTTTTGCTCAGGAGCCAGGCTCATCCCTCTGCCCTCCTCCCTGCCCCACTGTTCCCCTTCTTTCCTAATCTCCATCTTCCTGGACAGTTCTATATAGTCCTCCCGGTAAGTACTTGGATGTGAGCTACCCTGGAGATGCAACCCACGTCCTCTCCCTGTTCACTGGAATAAACACATCTCATCCCTGGAGACCAAACACCCAACATCTTCCTCAGCTGTGTTCTCAGCTTCAAGAAGTTCTTGTCTGTGTAGACAGTGACCAAGACCTCCCAGAAAGCCCACAGGCAGAGAGGAGCTGAATGAATAAATTAGTCACAGCTGGTGTTGACAAGAGCATCCCTTTACACTCACCTGCTCTAGAACATTCTGTGTTAATTACTTTTCTCCTCACCAAATCCCTGACAAGATGCCACCTAAAGGGGGATTTCTTTTACCTCGTGGACTGAGTGCACACAGTCCATCATGGTAGGAAGGGTACCACAATCCCTGACAAGATGCCACCTAAAGGGGGATTTCTTTTGCCTCGTGGACTGAGTGCATACAGTCCATCATGGTAGGAAGGGTACCACAATGGGAGCATCTTGTGACTGTGGCAGCAAGACTATGCGGTGTTTGTTCACCTTACATCTCAGAAGACCAGGAAGCATAGGATACATGGAAGCAAGACCAGAAGATAAGCCCCGATAACCCATTCCCTCTACATGGGTCCTACCTCCCAAAAGGTCCACAACTTCCTCAAACAATGTCACTAGCTCTGAGGATCCAATATTCAAACACAAGAACCTATGGGGAAGACTTCATATTCAAACCACAACAGATCCAAACTCTCTGAATCAAAGCCAGGCTCTGGAGAACACACATCCCAAATGGCCCTAACCCTTCTAACCCAGCTAGAGACTTGCTAGAGTTGGCAGCCGAGAGTGAACCACTTGGAAATGTCAACTCTGGAATGAGGGATTTCATCTGCACTCACAGCCTTAGGCACCACTCGGCCAGCAGCGCTCAGGCCTTGGCATGGACACGGAGGGCAGGAAGGTGTGTGGAACAGGAATCCTCCAGAAGAGGGAACAGGCTTGTTCTCAGGGGCCACTAGATTCCCTACTCTGGTCACTCTTGACTGCCAAGATGCCCCTTGGAGATCATCTAATGCTCCTCAAACCCATCAACAAACATGCATTAAGCACCAACTGTATTTCCAGAACTTTCCTCGAAGGAGTGGGACCCAGAAGGAAAATGTGCTGATTAAACAGCACTTTCCAGCAATCAGCATGGACACAAAACTGCAGCAGCATTTGGACTCCAGTAAGAGACTTGTAAGATTAAAAAGGGCAGTGAGGAGAGAAGACTGCCTGGCCCAAGGGTCCTGTTATAATCCTGCCTCTAGCCCAGCCTCTAACCTATTGTTCAGTGGGCAGCGATTCTCTTGCCTGAACCCATCTGCCTACCTGTGGGCTTTTGCCATCTGATGCCTGAGCAATTAACTGCTTCTTAAACGTCTTCAGATGGCAGAGCGCCTGGAAGTCTTGGTCCTTTTTGGAGCACACCAGGAACTACTTGTCTCTGTAGCTCTAATCAACAAATTATGAATAGTTTTGCAAGCAGGAAGCATGCTACTGCTCTGCTCAGATATACATGTGGTTCAGAATCAGAGCCGCATGCCCACCGATCCAAGGAGGAAAATGGGCTATTGAACGTAGCATGCCATTGGTTGCTCTGGTCTCCCTGTTCATTTGTTTCATCTGGGGTGGGGGATGGGGGTACGGTGACAAGTAAGTTGCTGCAGGCATCAAAGATTTAAGAAAATTTGATTGCAGGAAATTTTTAACTGGAGAATTATGTTAGATTTTTTTTTCTACTTCTTCTTCTTCTGAGACCCATGGAAGACATCTGTCATTTCCTCACTGTTGCTGGGGTGAAACACTCCAGTCCAAAGCAACATAGGGGAGGAAAGGACTGACTTCAGCTTACTCTCCTAGGCCACAGTCCATCACTGAGGGAGGACAGGACAGGAACCACAGAGGACCACTGCTCGCTGGCTCAACTCTCTGGCTTGCTGTCTGACTTGTGCTTAGCTAGCTTCCTTATATAGCCCTGGACCACATGCCTAGGGACGATGCTGCTCACAGTGAACTAGGCCCTCCTGCATCAATTGGTAATCAAAACAGTCTCGCACAGATATGCCCACAGGTCAATCTGGTCAGCAACTCCCCAATCCAGCCTTCCCTCTCCAATGACTCTAGACTGTGTCAAGCTGACAATTTAAGCTGACCAGGCCAATATCCACTGTTTGATTTTAATGCTCTAGCTTGCTTAGTCCGTTCCTCCTCCAGGGACAAATGTGAAAGCCACTCACTGTGACCCTCTCACAAGTCACAGGGACAACCAGGCAGAACAATAAAGGGCACACTGTTTTTGGAAGGAGGCTCCCAACACTTCCTGAAGCCCCCGTAGCTTCCCCTGCTAGGGATGGAGAGAAGAGAAGCCCACCTAGGACCATCAAAGACTGCAGCTTAGATTTGATGAGGGAAGATCTTGACTTTAGAAATGTAGAGATGTTCAGGGTCTCCCACCACACACCACATGTCAGGAGCAGCAATTACCTTCCTTTGGGGAAGAGCTACACTCTGAAGGTGACCAGTTCCCGCCTGTAACTTAACTTTGTTTCCTGTAACTGTAATAATATACCAGACAAAAGCAGGGCGGGGAGAGGGGGGAGGCTCATTTTAGTTCACAGTTCCAGACTCCAGTCCATCACTGCAGGAGGGCCTTGAAGCAGCTAGTCACATCACACCCACAGCCAAGAGCAGAAAGTGATGAATGAAGGCATGCATGCTCGTTCTCAGCCTGATTTCTCCTCTCACAGACAACCCAGAATTCCAATCCCATGGAATAGTGCCACACACAGTGAGCTGCTCTTCCTTACCAATGGCATAATTAAGATGATCCCTCATAGACATTCTCAAAGGCCTTTCTCTCAGATGACTCTAGAGTGTGTCAAGTTGACAATTAAAATGAACCATCACACTTTCCCAGCCCCACACCCCAGTCTGTGCTAGTTGAAGGGAATGGACAGCTTCTTTGAAAGTGGCACGGTCCTCTGCTAGCTCCCAGACCTCTCCGGGGCGGAAAAGGACCCACACCTGATTTACAAGCAGTATTTCAGGAAGACATGAAGGAATCTGTCTTGCAAGCGTTCTGGCCAAGCATGGAATCCAGGTAGCTATCTACTGAGACTTCAAAGATGCAAGACATCAGGTACCATAGGGACACTAGACACCATGGCTACCCAAAGAGCCAGGGAAAGCAGTGAGCCTTCCCAGAAGGACAGCCAGATCTCCTGGACCCTTCCGGATCAAACTACTCTCAGGACCCCACCCTCAACCACAGCCCCACCCCTCAACACCTGAGTGAAGGACAGAGCAGCCAATGAAGGGATTTTCCTGAGCCCTCTTCCCTGTACTGTTGCCCCTGTCACCTCCCTGTCTATCATCTCCAACAGATCCCAACGCTTCCCTCCCCAGCCCCCAGGCTCTTCAGTGGCTTTGGCTTATAGGTCAGAGCCCTGGTCTCCTCTCCTCCTCTCCTTAACGCTCTTCTGTAGGAAGCCTTCAAACCATTTAAGTAGCTTGCCTGGTGTTAAATAAAACCCCCCGTGAACACCCTCAGGTACAAGTGAGCCTTGATTGGATTTCGTTTACTTTTGAGATGAGGTTTCCTGTACCTTAGACTGCCCTCAAACTCGCTATATGGCTTAGGATGCTCCCCGCCCCCCACCCCACCCCCCCCCCGACCCACCCGAGAGTACAGATGTGCACCGCCACACTAGATATCTCTGTGATGCTGGAGACTGGACCCAGGCCTTGCACCTGCTAAGCAAGCCCTCTGCTAACTGAGCCTCCAGGTAGACTTTAATATTTAGTGTTTACTGAACCAGACCTCCCTAACAACACTTTAGTTTCTGCCCCAGACCACTGCCAGATGCTGATAGGACTGCAGACCCAGACAAAACAGACTTACTTATGGGGGGGGGGGGGAGTGAGAGCGTGAGAAGTGATGAGTTTGGTTCTGAGCATGCTCAGCTTGAGGCTAAAAAACCCACATAGAAATCTGATGTCTAGGACTCACAGACAGAAAGCTCTGGGTTGGAAAAGGATGCTGCATAAGGAATATTTGTCAGGTGACTGAAATGAATTTGTTTTTCAAGCACCCATTTAAACAGGCGGAGATGTGAAATCTAATTTAGAGCCTTCCCCCCCCCCCTTGGCGAGAAGCTTACCTGGTGCCAGATAAGAGAGAAGGTATCACCCCTCTCCTTCTCTGCTTCCTATTTCAATCCCTGTTATTACAGACTGAATTGTATTGCCCCCAGATTTATCCATTGAAGCTCAAACCACAAATGTGAATATTTAGAGACAGAGTCTTTTGCCCTAAGGATGGGACCCTGATCTAATAGGACCAGCTCCATAGTAAGGAGAGACACCTGGGATTTACACATGCAGAGGTGGGGGAGGGAGAGAGAAGGAGGGATAGGGGGAGGGAGAGGAGGCCATGAGAGGACACAGTGACAAGGCAGCCCCCCACAAGCCAAGGAGAGATGCCATGGAAAAAAGCCAGGCAACCAAGATCTTGTTTGATCTTGGTCTTGCAACCTCCAGACTGTGAGAAAATAAAATTTGATTGCTATGAGTGCCCAGGTGGGACTTTTTGTTACGTTGGCACCAGCAGACTGATACACTTACAGGAACAGGGGAATGGTTCTCCCATCCTCTCCTCCTGGTGTCCTGAGCTAAGAAATAATCATAAAGACATCTCTTTTGCCCTGACCCTATGTAGAGAGGAGCAACAAGCTGGGGTGGGGCATCAATCCAGAGAAAAATAGAAGTTTCCTCTGCTCATGCTTCCCTAAGTTATTGCGGATATAGGGAACAGAAACATGTAAGGAGCTGGCTCAGTGGGTAAGAGCTCATGTTCTGCAGGCATGAGGACTTGAGTTCAAATCCCCAATACCCACATTAAATTAAAAAAAATTACAGGCACAGCTACACAGGTCTATAACTCTAGCACTAGCAGACTAAGACAGATTTTGAGAGCTCACAGGCCAGCCAGACTGACCAAAATGGCAAGCTACAGTCAGATAGGGAGCCTGTCTCAGGGCAGTAAAGGAAGAAGGACAGAAGTAGAGGAAGGCTCTTGGATGCCCTGCACTGGCCTCTGCATGGGTGTACAGGTATTCCTGCACCTGCACACTCATGTGACTGGAACACATGCATGCTCGGGTACACACACACACACACACCACCACCACCACCACCACCAAAAACAACAACAACAAAACATGTAGTTAATAATACAAATTTAGCTAATTAACGCAGGAAGCTTTGTAACCTGGAAGTAGAAAATATCCTTTCTCTTCAAGCTACCAGTGGAATAGTCATGGCACTTGACTGTACAGAAAACCATAGAGAAATTCTAAAAATCCCCTAAATTAAAAATAATCCAGTATCTCCTCAAACAAAGTGCCACAGAATAAATATTGATGGCAAAACCATGAAACAAGAGATTCTGCTACCCAGAAATGTTATAATGTTCACCTGAACACTCAGATCAAAGAGGAAACAAAACCAAAGAAACGGGCAGTATCTATGGGGGTCAGCGAGGGGGATCTGGCATGAAGTAGAGAGAGGAAAATGCACAGCCTTAAATACTCAGTAAACAGGAAAAGACACCAACAGATGAATTAAGCATCCAAATGAAGATGTTACTAAGAGAGTAAATAGACTTCAGGAGTGCAAGGACAGAATTAATCAAGATCAAAGGCGACAGTCAGACATCAGCAAAGCCAGCAAACAGAAGCCAGATTACGGTGCTGGAGTGAGCTGAGGTGAGAGGGGGTGCAGACAGGGAGCGAAAACAAGCTTGCAAAAAAGCCTGGCTGTGAAAGACATGGGGGTAGTAGCTAAAAGTGGATGAGGCTTTGACAGAGAAACACTAAATATTTTGACAGGAAAGGGAAAAGCAAGGACGGGTGCCAAAACAAGTCACATTTATGAGGCGACGCAGGAAACAGCGTTCACAGTTGGAAATGATGTTTTTCCTGAAAGTCGAGATGGAAAGGGGCAGGTGCTCAAGATGTGAGGTGAGAACCCTACGGCAAGTGAGGGGCAAGGAGACACAGTGCAGCCCTCTGTATCTAGAGCCATAGGTGTTAGAAACATTTGCAGGGGAAGGTGTTGGACTGAATGTGTATAGACCTTTCTGCTTGTCACTATGTCCACTATTTGTACAGCATTTACCTCATGTCACTGTATGCACTCTAGAGAGTATTTAGAGTGCATCTGAGAGGGCTGAAGGGATGGCTCAGTGGTTAAGAGTAAGTAATGAGGTCCCAAGTTTGGTCCCTAGAATCCACATTAGGTGGCTCACAACCACCTGTACCTCTAGTTCTAGGAATTCAAATGCCCTCTGCTGGTCTCCATGGGCACCTGCCCCCCATGTGCACATACCTACACACAGACAAGCAGGCACATACACATAATTAAAAAATTTTTTTAAATTTAAAAAGAATCTTTCTAAAGATATTCTGCAGGATGTCTGGAAACAGCCACTTTATATAAGGGACTTGAGCATCCATGGATTTGTGGGATCCTGGGAGGCTCTCCTGGAATCCATGGCCCACAGGCAAAAAGGAACAAATGTGTCAGATATTGATGGTCCGGGTAACTCAGCAGGAACCCAGTCAGCCTAGGGCCATTTTCTTCAGCGTGCCCTACAGTCCAGGTGAGGGAGAGAAGAACCTTCCAGATCAATGTAAAGTTGGTGTTTGCTCAAGCAGATGCGGCAGGTTAAGGGGTACCGAGTTTACTCTTCATTGTCAACTCACCCAGGAGAGAGACCCCGCACTGAGTCTGCAGGGTGTTTCCCAGGAAGACTGAGGAGGGAAGATTCACCCTGGATGTGAGTTAGGGTCCTGGACCAAATAAAAAGGAGAGAGGAAGGGAAGCCAGCATCCATCCTGGTCAGCTTCCTGTCTCCGTACAGTGTGGCCAGCTGTCTCCCACTCTTGCTGCCCCGCCTTCTCCACCATGACGTGCCGCACCCTCAAACTGTGAGCCGAAATAACCCCTTCCTTTCCCACGCTGCTTCTGTCTGGTATTTTGTTGTGGTAACAACAAGAGAGTAGCTAATACAACGGGCAGCAAAGGCAGAAGAGATGAGAGAGCATTCTCCACACCCATCTGAAATGAACCCCACCGCTATAAGATACACAAGAAGGTACAGTCTGCGGCTGAACTGCCTAGATTCAAAGTCTGGTTTGACCGTCTACAAGATATGGGTGTTCGTGCAAATTATTTGGTCTCTTTTTGTCTCCGTTTTTTCTTCTTATTTGTAAAACATGAGGATCATAACCTATCTTTTAGTGTTGCAAAGCTGTAGTATGGATCCTGGATATGCCCCAAAGGTCACGTGTTGAAGGCTTTGTTCCCAGCCTGTGGTACTATGGAGAGAGAGGTGGTGAAGCCTCTAGGAAGTAGGGCCTCATGGGAAGGAAGTCAGCTCACAAAGGAGGTGCCCTTGAAGGGAGAACTGGGTTGCCAGTCTCTTCCTTTCTCTCTTGGCTTCCCAGATCCATGAGGTAGCAGCTTTTTGCTACCACAGTCCCTGCCTCTGACATGTAGCCTTGCCTTGGACCCCAAAGCTATGGAGCCAACTCATCATGGAATAAACCCTTGGGAGCAAGAGATGCTCAGCTGTTAAGAGCCGAGGATCTGAGTTTGGTTCCCAGCACCCAAGTCAGGCAGCTCATAACCGACTGCAACTCTAGTTCTAGCAAATCTGACATCCCCTTCTGGCCTTTGTGGGTGAGAGAGAGAGAAAGAGAGAGAGAGAGAGAGAGAGAGAGAGAGAGAGAGAGAGAGAGAGAGA
>CABHPQ010138475.1:0-12699 GCA_902168405.1 Peromyscus aztecus | reverse complement strand
TTCAATTCCCAGCAACCACATGGTGGCTCACAACCATCTGTAATCTGTAATGAGATCTGGTGCCCTCTTCTGGTGTGCAGGCATACATACATGCAGGCAGGACACCATATACATAATAAATAAATCTTTAAAAAAAGTAACAAAAGCTCATTATAGCAAGTTAGAAAATACAAAAAAAATCAAGCATATGATTTATACTTAAAATATATTTCAGTTAGTAGGTAAGTAGGCATTTATTATTTGTTTTAAATGTTAAAACAAAACAAAAGGAAAATCTAAATAAAACCCAACCCAAATCTCACATTCAAATCTTTGGGCAGAAAGAAGAATAGAATACATGCACGGGAGGGAGAAACAAACAACAGAGGAAAAGGAAGGAGGAGAGTGCAGAGTGTCATCCCTGACAAAGTGTCAGGATGACAGAACCCAGCTCTTAGGGAGCAAAGTTAGGTCCCTGCTGATAGTGTTCTTAACCCTTGACCACAAGAACAGCCATCCCAATATATAGCCAAAGCAGATATCCTGTAAATGCTGGACAAATGATGAGAGTGCAGGTTTATACAGGTAAACTCCCTTTCATGGGGGTGAGGCACATAGACTATTACTGCTGGGACTGTGGAGAAATGCCTTCAAGGTACACCATCCTCACCTGGTGCATGGAACTCAGGGCCTGGTACATACTAGGGAAGTATATTATTGTTGAGCTACATCCCCAACCCCTATCTTTTACTTGGTCTACTGTCAGTAAATATTATTTCCATAATTAAAAAAAAAAGGAAGACAAAGAAAAGGGAAACATGCCAGTGTGATGGTTTAGCAGGTTAAGTGCCCTGTCTACCCATTCTGATCACCTGAGTTTGATCCCCATAGTCCACTCCTACCGACTGTCCTGAGCTCCACATACATATGTACTCTGCCCCCTACAAACTTAATTTCTTAATTAGAAATAAATGAAATGGAAGAAAAAAATAAAGGTATTTTAGAATAGTATGATCATCTGCTTCTGAATGTGCTAAGAAACAGGAGGGTGGAGACTCAGAGGCTGAGTGGGACAGTGTTACTTGTGGATTTTTTGTTTTGAGACAGGTTTTCACTATGTTGCCTTGGCTGGCTTGGAACTCACTGTGTGTAGACAAGCAGAGAGATGCACCTGCTTCTGCTGCTTAGTGCTGATATAAAAGGTGTAGGCAACCCACACCCAGCTATTTCTGGATTTCAGAGGGCTATCTGCACATGGGTTTTCAAAGGAAAGAAATGATCTTTTTCTTAACTAGATGGCTCATATCTCAGCAATTCTTGAGAAAAAATTTTTCATTAATTTTTATGCTTGGGTAGATACTATTTAACATGAGAAATACTTTATAGGAAAACAAAATAAAAGTGGGAATATATGTAAATAAAGAGTGTGTTCTCTAAAGAGCATATAGCAGAGTGGGGTATGACAGTGCAGACCTTTGATTCCAACACTCAAGAGTGGCACATTAAAGTCCAGCCTGGGCTACACACTATCCTGTCTCTCCTACCCTATACTTCCAGAACCTCCTGCCAGAAATAGTTACCAACTTAGGGGTGATCATGTAATCACCAAACATACATCCCCATTTTTTTTTTTTAAGATTTATTTATTTATTATGTATACAGCGTTCTGCCTACATGTATGTCTGCAGGCCAGAAGAGGGCACCAGATTGCATTATAGATGGTTGTGAGCCACCATGTGGTTGCTGGGAATTCAACTCAGGACCTTTGGAAGAGCAGCCAGTGCTCTTAACCGCTGAGCCATCTCTCCAGCCCCTTTTTTTGTTTTTTTTTTGAGACAAGGTTTCTCTGTGCAGCCCTGGTGGTCCTGGTACTCACTTTGTAGATCAGGCTGGCTTCAAACTCAGAGATTTACCTGCCTCTGCCTCCTTGAGTACTGGGATTAAAGGTGTGTGCCACCACCACACCGCTTTACAATCCCATTTTTTGTGAATATATTATACACTCTGGGGTGATCTTTGCCACTGCTGCCCCCAAACAACTTAAGAAGAAAAAAATAAACCTGTGTGATTAATAGCAACAGATCTGAAATTGCATCAGTAATACTGGTACATGACCATGGCAGGTCTCTTAGCAGCAATCAAGGAAGTTAAACAGATGGCAGGAGGCGGCTGCCCCCTCACCTGCTGGCTACAGTCCCCATGTCTAATGGCCAAAATCCATCTCTGCTAACATGTGCAGATGCCAGCAAGAGACTGTGGCTGTGTGCATGAGCAAATGCATGTGTTTGTTAGGTCCAGAAATGAGCAGACTTTTAAGCCTGTGATTTGTTGGCTGGATTGGTTATCATCAGTTGCATGATCACAACTACTGGCAAAACAGCTGTCAGAACAGCAAAGAGAATTTTATAATGTCCACTTTCCAAACAAAACACTTGTTTCGGTCTAGAGCACACACTCTGACAAAGTGGCCTCTTTAAGTATGCTTTGGTTTCCTTTCCAGCTCAGCTAGTCTAAGCAGCTGCAAACAGGTAAGAAAGACAGCCTGTGTATAAAAGACAAAGTGCTCCACTGGTTTAAAAAACCTTCTTGAAGCCAGGGAGTGGTGGTGCACACCTTGAATCCCAGCACTCAGGAGGCAGAGGCAGGTGGATCTCTATGAGTTCAAGGCCAGCCTGGTCTACAGAGTGAGTTCCAGGACAGTCAGAGGTACACAAAGAAACCCTGTCTCGAAAAATCAAAAACAAAAACCACCAACATAAAATAATAGCAACAGCAAAACACTACCAAAACCCAAACCAAACCTGTCAAAGTCAGGCATGGTGGTGCATACCTTTAACCTAGCACCTGGAGGTGTAGGTGTGACAGAGGCAAATAGATACATGTGAGTTTGAGGTCAGCCTAGTCTACATAATGAGACTGTCTCAAAACCAACACAATAACAAGAAATCGCTGTCAAAATTTCCGTTATGTCTTACTGACACAGGCAAGGCTGGCCTTTGCATATGCATGCTCCCAGTATGAGCGCCTCACTTACCACTAGTTGTCCGTTACTATGAAAACTGCCCTAATTTCAGAGGCCCTGAATGGGGACTCTCAAAGGCTACAGGTCATTCTGAGGCATGACACTTTTTTTATAAAGACGAAGAACACATGGATCCAAAAGTGAACAAACACAAGCTAAGATGTACAAATTGCTACAATAAGCACATGAAAAGAATGCACATCCCCAAACATTAGAGAATCCAATGACTCAGACACCATCAGACACTGCTAGAAATGATACGAATAAAATGGGAAAAATTAAAGGGCACAACCACAGTGGAGCTCCCTAAGGGGTTTAACTCAGTGGTCTAGTGCTCAACTTACAGGCTCAAGGCTCTTGAGTTTCATCCCCAACAGGCCATCTCCTAAGTCACCATGTAATGTGCAGCTCTACTTCCAGATCAACCAACCCTGGCAATCAAGATCATCTCACACAAGTTTTTGGGTGGCCACATTTTCATTTCTCTTAGACAAACACAGAGGAGGGCTTGCTGTGGTGATGTGTAAAAGAATGACCCCCATAGGTTCATATATTTGAAGGCCTGGTCTCTAGTTGGAGGAACCATTTGGAAAGAATTAGGAGGCGTGGCCTTGTTGGAGGAGGAAGCAGACTGAGATTTCAAAAGCCCACACTATGCCCAGTTAGCTCTCCTACTTGCAGATATAAGTTCTCAGCTACTGCTCTAGTACCATGCCTGCCTGCTCTCTACACCATGATGTTCATAGTCACCCTCTGAAACTGGAAGCCCCAACAGACTCTTTTTTTCTTACAAGTTGCCTCGTCATGATGTCTCATCACAGCAATTTACAGTAACTAAGATAGAAGGTGGTTACCAGGAATGGGGCTATTGCTATGATAGGCCTGACTATGCTGCATTTTGAGAAATGTGCAAGATTTTGGGACCTTGCACTAGGAGATTTTGAATAATATAAGCAGGGCTTAATGGGCCATCCTAGTAGGAGCTTGGGAGACTACCAGCAGTGCTGAGAGCAATGTGGACTATATACAGGCCCAACTCAAGAGGTTTCACATGGGAACAGTATTAACAACTGGCCTACAGACCAGCTGTGTGATATTTTGGCAAAGAATGTAGCTTCTTTTTGTCCTAAGAATCTGCCTGAGGATTAAATTGGAAGAGTTTTGGAATAATTTCAGTGGCAGAGGAAATTCCAAGACAGCCCAATACGGACTCTGTGGCTTATTAGTGGTTTTTGTTTTTTTTTTTTTTTTTTGGTTTTTTTGAGACAGGGTTTCTCTGTGTAGCTTTGGAGCCTGTCCTGGAACTCTGTAGACCAGGCTGGCCTTGAACGCACAGAGATCCATCTGCCTCTGCCTTCTGAGTGCTGGGATTAAAGGCGTGCACCACCACCACCACCCCCGCCGCCGCCGCCGCCGCTCAGCTAGTGATCACTCTTAATGCAGGTCTCAAATGAAAAAGAGTCACAGAAACAAAAAGAAATACAAAATGTAGGCCATGATGGTGCACATCTTTAATCCCAGCACTCGGAAAGCAGAGGCAGGTGGATCTCTCTGAGTTCGAGGCCAGCCTGGTCTACAGAGTGGAGTTCCAGGACAGCCAGGGCTACACAGAAAAACCCTGTCTGGAAAACAAAACAAAAACCCACAAACAAAAAAGAGGGCTGGAGAGATGGCTCTGTGGTTAAGAGCATGTACTGCTCTTGCAGAAGACTGGAGTTTAGTTTCCAGTACCCATGTCAGGCAGCTCACCATAGCCTGTTAACACCAGCTTCAAGGGATCTAATATTTACCTGCATTCACATGCACACCTACACACAATTAAAAATAATAAATCTGTTTTTGTTTTTTGAGACAGGGTTTCTCTTTGTAGACTAGGCTGGCCTGAGTTCACAGAGATCAGATTATCTATGCCCCCCAGAGTGTTGGGATTAAAGGCCTGAGCCACTACCACCTGGCATAAAAATAAAACCTAAGAAAAAAAAAGAGCTGATGGTGGTGGCTCACACCTTTAACCCTAACACTTGGGAGGCAGAGGCAGGCAGATCTCTGTGAGTTCAAGGCCAGCCTGGTCTACAGAGCCAGTTCCAGGACAGCTAGGGCTACACAGAGAAACCCTGTCTTGAACACCCCCTCCAAAAGAAATACAAAATGCAGTTTGAAGAGAAAAAGAATGCCAGGAAATTTCACATAGGAGCTGAGAAATAAGGAGAGATGGGAATAAAGAGTGTGTGCCCTCAGAGTGAGATCCCACACATCTAGTCCTATAACTTGTGAAAAGAAAGGCCTAACAAATTATGTGTTTCTAAAGAGCAACAAATCAAAAGTTTATGCAAATGTAATCTAAGGAGGGGACCAAGTTTCATCCCATGCAGGCAGTCAAACTTGACAGCATGGTTCTGGCTGTAGAGTTATGAAGGATACAGTAAAGGGGTTGTGGCATCTTCCTTAGCAGTTAGGGAAGAGTGGCTGAAGCCAGGCATGTGGTAGGCGAGCCTCTGCATGGAGGCTGGGAGAGACCATTGCATGAAGCTGTGAAAGTGAAGCCTGGATTGTGTTGGAGATCCCAGGATGCTGGAGGTACCAAAGCTTTGGGGCAGACAGGGAGTGGAACAAGCCCAAAAAAGAGATGTGTGCTGCAGTCAGCAAATCTGGAAGGGCAGAGCCAACTAAGCTCTTTGACATCAGACATAGACTATGTAGTGGTTCTTAACCTTTCTAATGCTGTGACCCTTTAATACAGTTCCTCATGTTGCGGTGATCCCCTCAACCATAAAATTATTTTAGTTGCTACTTCTTTTTTTTTTTTCATTTTTATTTTTATTTTTTTTCCTATTATCAGCTTGATACAGTACAAATTCTTATCCTAATAGTGAAATGTTTCACTGAGGCTCACCCAGTGATTGAGTAAAACCAAAACTTATTATAAGCCACAGTCATCCTAGGGTGATCTCCAAAGTACATAAAGAACTCAAGAAACTAGACAACAAAATACTGAATAGTCCAATTAAAAAATGGGCTAAAGAGCTAAACAGAATTCTCAAAAGAATCTCAAATGGCTGAAAGACATTTAAAGAAATGCTCAACATCTTCAGTCATCAGAGAAATGCAAATCAAAACGACTCTGAGATACCACCTTACACCTGTCAGAATGGCTATGATCAAAAACACTAATGACAGTCTATGTTGGAGAGGATGTGGAGCATAGTTGCTACTTCATAATTGTAATTTTGTTACTGTTATGAATCGTAATGTAAGTATCTGTGTTTTCCAATGGTCTTAGGCAAACCCCGAGAAAGGGTAGTTTGACTCCAGGGGTCACTACTCACAGGTTGAGAACCACTGCTTTAGACTGTTGAGGACTTTTAAAATTGAAGTAAATGCATTTTGCATTATGATATGGTCACAAATCAAATGGACGGAATGAGGGGGTTTGAATGAGAATGATCCCCACAGGCTCACATATTTTAATGCTTGGTCTCCAGGTGGTGGAACTGTTTGGGATAGATTAGGTGGTGTGTCATTGGGGGCAGCTTTGCAGGTTTCAAAAGCCCAAAACATTCCTGGTTAATGCCTCTCTCTATTTGCAGATAAAGATGTAAGCTCTTGGTTACTGCTCCAGAGCCATGACTATCTGCTGCCATTCTCTCTGCCACTAATTTCATGACTCACTCTTTCAAACTGTAAGCCCCAACAGACTTTTTTTCTTTAAAGTTGCCTTGGGAGCAACTTAAAATTAACTAAGACACTTGCTGAGCTACACAATCATTCTATTCCTATTGAGGAATTGCCAGACTGTTTTTTACTTTCCTACCAGCAGTGTACAAGGGTTCCAGTGTGTCCACATCCTTGCTAATAATACAGCAAACTTTGTTTTATTTCTAAAGTAACTTATCTTATTACTGACAGGGTCTTTTCTTTCTTGAGTCAGTATCTGTAGCCGTGGCTGGTCTGGCATTCAAGAGATCTGCCTGCCTCTGCCTCCCAAGTGCTGGGATTAAAGGTGTACTCCATCATGTCCAGCTAAAGATTTTGTGTGTAGAGGGGAGGGGTTGGGGTGGGTATGTATACACTCCCACATGTGAGTGCAATACCTGTAGAGTTCAAAAGAGGGCACCAGTTCCCCCTACAGCTGAATTTATAGGCAGTTGTCAGCTGCCTGACATGGGTGCTGGGAACTGAACCTGGGTCCTCCAAGAACTGTACCTGCTCTTAACAAACTGTCTCTTTAGCCCTATCATAAGGATGATAAATCAACTGATTTCAACTGAACACCAAGCTTATAACTTGTAGGCAAACAAAAAAAAATTGCATACAAATAAATTTCTCGTACTGATGACAAAGACATCCCAAAGAACTGCAAGTTCCATCATTTTCTTTCTTTCTGCACACCATAAACAGGCTGAGAGAACGGGAAGCACTGATTAAAAATGACCTAGAAATGTTACTACCTCCAGGTTCTACCTGTTCTATTCCACTTCCTGCCTGCAGGTTCCTACCCTTACTTCCTTCAATAATGGACTATGATGTGGAACTGTAAGCTGAAATACCACCCATCCCTCCCCAGGTTGCTTTTGGTCACGGTGTTTTATCAAAGCAATAGAAACTCTAAGACACTCACCTAAGCTGTTCTCCATTTCTTGACTGAAGAAACCTCCCTATGGCATGGCTTCACTCACGAAAACCCAAACACAGTTTAGTGTAACCACAGATGTCCACCCAGTGTGAGGCAACAATCCTATTCCAGTGTATGCAGATGTCTCCCAAAGAGCTGGTTTGCATTTCTAATACATTTCATCTGTTCTGTGCTTGATAAGGTCTGAGAACTAGGTAAGGTGTTAGCCTCTGGTTCTTGCTCCAGAGACTCCATGCTCATACTGCCGGCCTGTCCCAAGCAGCTGGCAAGCTTCTGAGCTGCAAAGGCATTGTGCAGCAGTCTGAGAGCAGTACTAATGAGAACCAAGTACAGATACACACTGAACGCAGGTTTTTGTTGCTGTAACCTACCCATCTGCAGGGGATGACTGCATTTATTC
This sequence comes from Peromyscus aztecus, assembly GCA_902168405.1. Classification (NCBI taxonomy): domain Eukaryota; kingdom Metazoa; phylum Chordata; class Mammalia; order Rodentia; family Cricetidae; genus Peromyscus; species Peromyscus aztecus. The sequence continues at coordinate 4,665 of CABHPQ010138475.1, read as the reverse complement.
CTCATGCCATTACTTCAAAACAGTCTCCAGCTTACACTTATATTTCTTGAAATACTAGCACTTTAAATATCCAAATTTTTGAAGAACTAAGATATAGTGTCACAGCCTTTCATTCTTAGGGTGCTTGGGTCAATGTCAAGTGAAGGTCACCTGCACACTGCCCTGCACCCCAACCCCAATGTACACAATATGTGCAACTTAGATCAGCCAACTATTTTCAGTTGGCATCCTAAGAGCATATTCCCAGAGAAGTGAGCCTGAGCGGGATTTTCATGAATATCCCATCACCAGGGCATCTCTTGGCCTTAGGGACAAGGCTGTTTGTGGATCACTCTTGGACACAGCCTTCCCCATGAATAAGACAGGATTCCACTGCCCACCTGTGGAAGCTCCTGTTCTTCAAGTACAGTGCCTTAACCTGCATCTCCTCCCCAGCTCTAATGACACTAAGGAGGAAAGGGCAACAGCAGCTCTGCCCCTCAAGCTTCCTCCCTGTTGGCGTCCTAGCTGTGCTCTGGATCCAGGAGAAAGAAGTCTGGCCTCTGGCGCAGGGGACTTTAAGGCACAACAGAGAGTGAACACAGGATATTTTGTACCTTTAACCTGGCCTCTGAGTGGTATGGAATTTGGTATTGGTGGAAGAAGAGTGGATAATGGTGTCACAACATCTGGAAAAGAAGTACAGGAAGCTCTTGTGAACTTAGACTGCACACACAGGCTGGCCAGTGAGCAAAGTCATCCACCTTCCTATCTGTCCAAGGAAACTGCTCAACAAGAAATATACCCAAAACACTGCGGAACATCCAAGCAAGTATTGCAGACTGGAGACTCTTAATTCCATTTTCTTTCTCTCTTTGTCTTTTTGAGACAGGGTTTCTCTGTGTAGTCCTGGCTGGCCTGGAACTCCTTCTGTAGACCGGGCTGGCCTTGAACTCACAGAGATCTGCCTGTCTCTGCCTTCAGAGTACTGGGGTTAAAGGCGTGCGCCAACACTGCCTGGCCTTACTTCCATTTCTGAATCCCTCCCAGACTTTACAAAACCAGAGCATCACATTACTTGTAATGTGGTCAACCCTGATCAGTAAGCAAGACTCAAATGCCCCTGCTGAAGATGCTTAACTGTGCTAGTCCTTTGCAGGAATGCCCTCAGAGGCTCTCCCTTGTCTTTTCAACGGCACCCCCTCTCCCCCAAAGGACCTGCTTCTGATCCCTCCTGTAAAAAGTAGTTCTTTCTTACAGATGTAGGGAATGCTAACATTGGAACACTCAGAAACTGCCACTATCTGTTGCAGCCTTGGGTCTGTTGTAAACAGTGGGCCCGAAACCTGCAGGGTAAAAAACACCAGGCAGCTCTTGTCTAAGGCAATTTTTAAATTGAGGACAGAACCAATAAAAGGTCTACTGTTTACCACCAATACCATCATCACTACCACCAACTCTTGCAGTCTAGTCCCATGAAGCCTCACTGACATGAGGATGAATTACCACCATGGCCCCAGGAAAGCAGAGGCTACACAGATCGCTGCAAAAAGGCTGGAGGCAAACAATTACCTTTCATGAAGAATCGGCAGGTGGGGCGAGGCCTCACCTTCCGGTCACTGGGGTCCTTCACTTCGCCTTCTTCCAAGTCATCATCCTGGAACAGAGGACAGTCATCTGGAGGTGAGCGGACCCACCCTGCCCACCACACCTTTCACCAGGCCAGAAGCAGAGAACTGGGTGTGGGAAGCATCCACCTTTCCCAAAGGTGTGTCCTCACCACCTTACCTTCAGTTTCCCAATCTTAAATGTTCAGCTACACAACAGATGGTTTCTCATCACCTATAACCTCAGAAGAGTACTGTGGGAACAGTGGGTTCCACCAGACACTTCAGGACAGAGCTTTGGTCTGTTTCTATGAACTGTTAGCAAGCAATGGTTACACTTTGGTCTTTACTACTTTGTACACTAACAGTGTATAAACCTATTACTCCATGCCCTTTGCAAATGAACATCACCAGACTCCCTCCTCAGGAACACTCTCCTAGATCAAAGACCTACTTATCTTCAGACTGCCCCGTAGGATGAGCATCTCTCAGGCAGTACCCCTACATTAAGTGTTCAGGATGCATCTGAGACTATGATAAAAACAATGCACGGCCAGGCAGTGGTGGCGCACGCCTTTAATCCCAGCACTCGGGAGGCAGAGCCAGGCGGATCTCTGTGAGTTCGAGGCCAGCCTGGTCTCCAAAGCAAGTTCCAGGAAAGGCGCAAAGCTATACAGAGAAACCCTGTTTCGAGAAAAAAAAAAAAAAAAGCACATACTAAGCAAGAATCACAGTGGAGGTCCATGAGTCTAGAGGCAGCAACAAAGGCCAACATGCAAACAATACAGTGGAGTGAAGAGACAGGGTCTAGGAGAGGAGCTCCCAGGGAAAACGGTTGCTGGCCTGGAGATACTGTGCTCTCTTGGGCCCAAACTGTCATCCACAGGGCCCACTTGCCTACCTGCCCTGTTATATCTTCAGCATGCTATTGTGAACCTGGTACATGTCTGGGACCCCAATGCCCAGGGCTTCTAAACAGTATGACCCGTAGGGTGCTGTGGGCTAGAGGAACAGCCTCTCCTGTTACTGAAGGATGCTGGGCTGGGGTCTTTTAGTAACATGCTGCTTCCCATGGAGTGTAGGACAATTCACATGGGGTTACCATGCAGAGTAGGCAAAATCAAAATCATACTTTAGAACTGTACTGGGCCAGAAAGTCAACTGGCAGATTCATCCCAGATTCTGTTTCCAAGGGAAACAAGCAGATGAAGACGATGGGTGCTGTCTGGGGAAGGTTAGGTTCAATCCATTTCCCCATTGCTCATACCCACAGCACAATGTAAGAGTTACCAGTGCCCTCACTGTCAAGGCCCTCTATAATTCCTATGAAGACTCTCAACCTCATTTGACCTTTCACTGCAGGAAAGGAAGGGCATTTAACAGGGAGCATGTGACACCAGGCACACCTAAAACACAGCCAATAATCTCAACTTGAACATCATACTTTTTCCCTTTTACCAACACTGAGGTAGAGATCAATTTCCCCATAGTGGAAGCACCGATGGCAAAACACAAGAAAATCTGCACAGCAAAGTCCTTCATGAAGGTGAACTAAGAAAGTTAACTCCGGAGACCATCAACTACACAGCCGGGAGAGGAGGTAAAACACCTGCTACTTTATGCTTGCAGCCCCACAAACCCCATCCACCCAGGTCTACTCTACTACTGGGACCCAAAGCCCTACCACCAACCACCCTGTATGGCCAGAGTCATCCTCCATCCATGACATCCTAAAATGAACTGGGTGTATATGGAAATGTGGGATCCCCAGATAGTGGCCCAGTCTCCCTGGATCATCCCAGATGTTTAACCTATCTTCCACCAGAAGGACTCAGATGAGCAGTCTCCTCCTGAGGCACCTGAGAATCCCTAGATGGCTGATCTGTTCTGCCCCTCCCTTACCTGCTTTGAATACAACTGATCTGAACTTTGGGCTGTGTCCCCTAAAACCTCCTGATTCAAGGTTACAACAGAATCATACGTAAAGAAAACCCAACCTCCTACACTCATGATCCCATGATTTAAAGGCCAGATTTAAAGAAGGCATCTTCTGGGGTCCACAGAAACTCTGCGGTTACTGACAGAAGCTTTCCAGTCTGAGGTTTTTCTGCACAAGTCTACCTCCCATTCTCCACTGTGAGCACTTCCTTTCCTGCCTCAACACAAGCTCTCATTTTCCTGCATGCCTGGCCCAGCCCACCACTGACCATCTCTCTAGGAACAAGAGAGCTTGAAAACCCTGCTGAGCCTGCTTCTCCTGGATCAGATGTGCCTGCTGAAGGGCCAAGGTTCTTGCCTGCTCCTCCATACTCACATCTATCTCCCCATCATCAATCTCTCCATCGTCATCCTCTTTCTTCTTCTCCTTCGTAGCCTCTGTGGATTCTTTTTCTCCCACACTTTGAACATCAGGCTTCCCTTCCTCTCCGGGAGCACCTTCCCCCTTCTCCTCCTCGTCCTCTGCCCCAGCTTTCTCAACTTCCTCCTCCTGGGCAGCAGGAGCTGGCTCCTCAGGGACCTCCTCATCATAGTCTAGCTCATGCTCATCCAGTTCCCGGGTTACTGAGGAGGCTTCATCCCTGAGGTCACTTGTCCGGTCTTCCTCAACATCATCCCCCTCCTCACAGAGAGATCCTGCTGGGCCCCTGCTCAGCTCATGAGCCTCTGAGTCCTGATCCTGGGACTTGGGCTCACTGGCTCGGTCTTCCTCATCCGAGTGAGTCTCCTCCTGGCTTTGTACCCTAGTTGCATTTTCCTCATCCTCCAAATCAGAAGCCCTTTCCCCAGCTCCATCCAAATCTTGTTCAGATCCACTTTCCCTCAGAATGTCATCATCTGAGAGCGCCGGCTGTTCTTCATCCTCTGGGGAGTGAGGATTCAGTTCAGGGCTCTCAGCCACATCCATCAGGACCCGCAGATCTGCAAAAGACAGACAGCACAGACTCAGCACGGGCCTATCCTCCTGGTCCACATACCCTCTGCCCTGAGGAGGAAGGACCCATTCTGCCCTTGCTCCATACAGCTCCTCCCAAATCTACAGAACTCCCTGTGAAGTGCCAGAGCATAACTCCACAGGCTA
>CABHPQ010138474.1:418-16665 GCA_902168405.1 Peromyscus aztecus | reverse complement strand
TTATTCCAGCTGGATGGAACTACACTTGGGTATTTAGGGACCCAAATGTAGCTGTGAACATTTAGAGCAAAAGGTTTGTGGTTTGTTTTGTTTTGTTTTGTTTGTTTTTTTAATTCAAGACAGGGTTTCTCTCTGTAGCTTTGGCTGTCCTGGAACTCACTCTGTAGACCAGGCTGGCCTCAGACTCACAGAGATCTCATACCTCTGCCTCCCCTGGGATTACAGGCACGTGCTGTCACTGCCAGGCTGAGCAAGAGGCTTTTAAAGGCAAAAACCACATCCTGGTATCTAACTCTGAAGCTGGGGGTGGGGGTGGGGAGGTGGGGGGTGTTTGCACAAGCAAACAGTTTAACAGAAGCTAAGATAAGTTAGCTGGGGCATCTTGACCTCAGTTTCCTATATTAGAGCTGGGCAATTTTCCTCGGGATAGAGATATCAAGGAGATCAAATTCTAGTTAAACCTGAAATGGCCTCAGCAAGATTACAAGATGGAGGAAGCTCTGCACTGTCACTGTCTTGCCTTGTCACATTTTTTTTTAAAATATTGATTTATTTATTATGTATACAGTGTTCTGCCTGCAGGCCAGAATAGGGTACCAGATCTCATTACAGATGGTTGTGAGCCACCATGTGGTTGCTGGGAATTGAACCCAGGTCCTCTGGAAAAGCAGCCACTGCTCGTAACTTCTGAGCCATCTCTCCAGCCCTAGCCTTGTCACATTTTTAAAAAATTATTAATTTTTTTTATATGCACTGGTATTTTGCCTGCATATATGTCTGTGTGAGGGTGTCAGATCTTGGAGTTACAGACAGTTGTTAACTGCCATGTCGGTGATGGGAAGTGAACCTGGGTCCTCTGGAAGAGCAGCCAGTGCTCTTAACTCTGAGCCATCTCTCCAGTCCCCTTTTTTGTTTGTTTGTTTGTTTGTTTGTGTGTTTGTGTGTTTGTTTGTTTGAGATAAGGTTTCTCTGTGTAACAGCTCTGGCTATCCTGGGACTCACCTTGTAGACCAGGCTGGCCTCAAACTCACAGAGATCAGCCTGCCTCTGCCTCCTGAGCTGGGACTAAAGGTGTGCACCATCACCCATCCTGTCACAATCTATTAATGAATATTTGGGCTACGTCAGGTTGGAGGAGCATTACAAATAAACTATTGTGAATTGGGCCTGTGAGTTATTGGCTCAGTGGTTATGGTAACCCCATAGATGCAAGGAGAAAGGCCACTAACCCAAATCACGGCCAAACTAAAGCCAGCTTTATTCATGTGCATAGGCTGTCTCCAGCTAAGGCGGGGCTCAAGAGATCGGCTGTGGACATGGAGAAGATAAGGTTTTTATAGCTCAGGCATAGGGGACTTCCAAATAGGGGATTTGGCAGATAAATAATTAGGGTTACAGAAGCAGAATAAGTTGGTCATAACACATAACCGCCTTATGAAACAAAGGCATAGGTGCCATTTCCTGGAACAAGAAATACAGAATCATTTGTAGTTAAGGTTACAGGTGGGGCATAGCTTAACCCTTGAAAAACAGATTTAATCATAAACAGGAAATAACCTAGTTTGGCTTTGCTATAAGATGGCTGTCTTAGTTAGGGTTTCTATTGCTATGAAGAGACACCATGACCACAACGACTCTTATAAAGGAAAACATTTCATTGAGGCTGGCTTACAATTCATATTGGGTGGCAATGGCAGCATGCAGGTAGACATGGTGCTGGAGCAGGAGCTGAGAGTGCTACATCTTGATCTGCAGACAGCAGAAGCAATTGTGTGTCACACTGAGCACAACTTGAGCAAAGGAGAGACCTCGATGCCCACCCCCACAGTGACACACTTCCTCCAACAAGGCCACTCCTACTCCAACAAAGCCACACCTCCTAAGATGGAGGCAGGCTGGTTTATCAGCTAAAAGCACCTGCTGTTCTTGCAAAGGACATGGGTTCAGTTCCCAGTCTCATATGGTGGTGTAACTCCAATTCCAGGGGATCTGAAGCCTTCAACTTCTGTGAGCACCTCATGTACATGGTGTATATACTTATATGCAGGACAAATACTCATACGCATAAAAGAAAACTAAAACTTGTTTTTAAAAAAAGAAAAATATCATGATGAATAGTAGTGAACAAGTATTTTAAAGGGTCTATGTTTTTATTGAGCTTAGATATGGCTATACTGTTTAGCTTACAGGATAGAGGCTCCTAACAAACACATTAACCTTATAGGAAACTATTGTTGACTGAAAAAAACAAAACAAAAACAAAAACCAGAAATAAAAAGGAAAGGAAAGGGCATGACTGCTCCCAGGTATGGTGGAGGAGAAGGTTTATTGTAGATAAAGGGAGAGCACAGACAGAGGAAGGGACATCTGGGACAATCCACAGTGGACATGACCAGGCTGAGCTGGGCCGTGTAGGAGAGGGAGAGGGAGGGAAGGAAGAGGGGAGAGAGGGGAACGAGGGGAACCAGGTGCCGCAGTCAGGAGGCCAAAGGTACAAAAAGGAAGGTTACCAAAATGTCTGGATTGTATAGGAAAGAGCCTCTGGGGGAAGGGCAGCCCAGCCCCTGGGCTGGAGATCAGGGTAGAGGGTGGCATATGCCAGCCATACCCTGTAACAGGTAGGGACTGAGGGATGCTAGGAGAACCTGGAGGCCAAGTCTGGTTTGATATGTTAAATAGGCACCTCAGCCCATTGTTCTGGGTTGGAAATTTAACAGTGACAAAAATTCCCAGGAAGCCACAAGTTGGTGGCACACGCCTTTAATCCCAGCATTTAAGAGGCAAAGGCAGGTGACTGTCTGAGTTCCAGGACAGCCTAGTCTGCAGAGTGAGTTCCAGGACAGCCAGGTCCACACAGAGAAAGCTGTCTAGGAGGAAATCCCAGGAAGCAGTGACACCTTCAATTGGAACCTTCTGTGAAACTGATGTACTTCCTGATTACAATGTCAATGCTTGTGAAGAGGTTGGAACGCTGTATCTAGAGCCTAATTATAATTTATCTTTAGCCATCTTTAGCCCTCTATGCAGACCTAACATCCTGTGACCAACAGATAAAAACCTTTTGGAATACATTAACATAGTCCTGCTTTACACCAACCCAGAGGCCTGCAGCAGAGGCTTCTCTGCTTTGCTGTAACTACCTTCTTAACCTTCCTGCCAATGTGTTTTCAAATTGCTTTGATTTATGACTCTTTGTTTTGTTGCTACAAAAGCTTCATGAAATTGCTTTGATGTTGGAACATGGAATTCAGGATAATGTAAATAAATCTGTGTTACTGGGCTCTATAATCACTCATATTTGGTTCTAGAATAGATTATCTTTTATCCCTTTGAGGAGAGAGCTGTGTTTTTGCATGGACATTATCAACTCATTTGAAGAGGTTTAATCCTTTCTGAGTCTTATGCGCTGTTATGAGTGTGTGCTCCTGGCTGTCACTTCCTATTGTAAATCTTTTTACTATTATTCATTCTAAAAATGAGAAACACTCCTGAACTTGGTGTGGTGGCTCACGCCTTTGATCTCAGCACTCTGGGAGGCAGAGAGGCAGAGGCAAGTGGATCTCTGTGAGTTCAAGGCCAGCCTGGTCTATGGAGGGAATTCCAGGACAGCCAGGGCTACACAGAGAAACCCTGTCTCAAGACAGACAGAGAGAGAGAAAGAGAGAGAGAGAGAGAGAGAGAGAGAGAGAGAGAGAGAGAGAGAGAGAGAACTATAACTCATAACTCATCCTTTCCTAGTAACCTGTGATGCAGAATGTCCCATTGTCATTAAATATCTTCTTTGGTCTGCATGAGTCCTGTGGTCATTTTAAAATCAGATCATCTGTCTCGTTGTTGTAAGAGCTCTACGCACTCTTGGATTCTAGGGTCTTTGTTACTCGTATTCGTTGCAAATATTCCCCTTCCCCCGACATCATGGCTTGACTTTTTTTTTTTTTTTTTTTTTTTTTAAATGAGACAAGGTTGAATTATGTAACCCTTGGCTGTCCTGGCGACTCACTATGTAGACCAGGCTGGCTTCTGTCTCCCTAGTGCTGGGATTAAAAATGTGTGCCACCATCCCTGCTGCTTGAATTTTCATGTTTTTAACAGTCTCTCTCTTTCTTTCTTCTACAAACTGGAACCAAGGGTCTCACACAGCTAGCCAGGCACCCTGCAGGCCGGGCCAGCAGCCCCAGGTTGGAGACAGTATGTTAAAACCTGGAAGTTTCACATTTTAACAAAGTCTAACTTTTCTATCACTTCTTCAGTGGTTAGTACTTCCTGTATCCTGCTTACAAATTCATAAGCATTTTACCTTGTATTTCCTCTTCTAGAACTCTCAAGGTTTCAGCTTTTGAGTTTTTTTCCTGTGTGAAAATGAATTGGTGTTTACATTGACTTTCTCCAAGCGTGTGTCCATCATATCCAGTTTTTTCCATAGTCATATTTTATAAAGACCATCATCTTCAGCAACTGCATGACTTGCTGATTTACTGGTTTTCGATACTTAAGGGGGAAAAAAAAGCTGTTAAGTACACAGGAAGGCCCTCAAAGCACTCCACCCTTCCAGAAGAGCTACAGAACCAAGGAAAGGTCAAGGTAGCAGAGGAAGTAAATCATAGCGATAAGAGTGTAGGTAAAATTGAGAACACCAAAACAATGTAGACAATGAACAGAAACAGAAGATGAACAAGATTGGTGTCTGGGCTGCATCTTTGTGTCTGTCCCAAATTCATGAATGGGAACCCTAATCCCCAGAGAATGGTATTAGGTGGGGCTCAGAACTACTAAGCCTTCAGGGTAGAACCCTCAAATGCAACTGGGGTTCTTGGAACAAAAGGCTTATCCCCTCCTCTGTGTGAGGACACAACCAGATGGGGCCACCTAAGAGCCAGGAGAAGTGGCCTCACTGCACCACTTCCCAGACTCCAGAACTACAAAACAGTGGCCTCCGAGGGAATCATGAACACATGTGGTACACAGATACACATATGCAGGCAAAACACTCCTACATACCAGGTAGTGATGGCACATGCCAATCACCCCAGCACTCAGCACTCTAGAAGCAGAGGCAGGCGGATCTCTGTGAGTTCAAGGCTAGCCTGGTATACAGAATGAGTTCTAGGACAGCCAGAGCTACACAGAGAAACCCTTTCTTGAAGGAAAACAAAACAAAACAAACAAAAAAGCCACCCATACTCATTAAAAGAAAAGGGGAAAAAAAGCAGAATAGCCTACTGATTTTATGAAGTTTTTTGTTTTGTTTTGTTTTTTTCTTTTTCAAGATAGGGTTTCTCTGTAGTCCTGGCTATCCTGGAACTTACTTTGTAGATCAGAGTGGTCTTGAACTCAGAGATCCACCTGACTCTGCCTTCTGAGTCCTGGGATTAAAGGCATGTGCCACCACGCCCATGGATATTTATTTTTCTTTAACTGAAAAAGGGCTTATGAGAAAGTATTGTGCCAGATGGAAAGAACAGAGAGGCCACTGGACCCCTGGGGAGGCAGAATCAATAAACTGAGGTGGAAGCTAGCTCCCTGTACATATGAAGGCAAAAGACCCAAGTGACAACCTCAGGCTGACCGGATGAAAAGACAGCAGGGGACAGAGCCAAGGGTTCCAATCACCCCAACTGGGAGAGCCATATGTAAATGGTGTGATTATCTCACTGGTTGGGCCGGAAGAATGTGCACAGAGTGTGTCACCCCACCCCCAACTGACTTATCCCCCAGTGTGTTCAGAGAATAAAACAAAAGAAAATCTCCTTGGCAAACAGGCCAGTGATTTTTTTTTCCCTCCTCTTGGGTTCCCTCTCAACTTCCCCCACTTTTCCTTATTTTCTCACATTTCTTTTTTCTTTCTTTCTTTTTTTTTTCTTTTTTTGGTTTTTCAAGACAAGGTTTCTCTGTGTAGCTTTGCACCTTTCCTGGAACTCGCTCTGTAGCCCAGGCTGGCCTCAAATTCACAGAGGTCCGCCTGGCTCTGCCTCCCTAGTGCTGGGATTAAAGGCGTACGCCACCACATTTCTTTAATTCTCCACAAAATTGCTTTGTTTGGTTTGTTTACTTCTGTGTTGTCTGCATCTTTAATCACCATTGGCATGATCCAATGAATACAAGCACCAGCTGTCACAGGTTGACTTTTGGTGACCGATGAGTGTCCAGCAGCAAACATCCCTAGGTGGTATCCATTTGAATCAGTAAAGTTCCAACAGCTAAAAAGAATAAGGCACATCTATCCTTAACCAAGCTGTAGACTGTAGTATGACAGTGCTTGGCCCTCTGGGGTCCCATGAAGGACACTTTAGGTCCCTTGCACCTGTGCCTCTATTCTACTTCAAGGGGGAACCTGGAGTTTTTATAAGCTGGGCCACACGCACAAGTAAAGACCTTGTCCAATAGTGACCTGTGTGTATGTGCATGTGTCCATATATGTGTGCAGACCTGTGTATGGGTGTATGTGTGCATGTGTGTATGCAGGTATAAGTGCATCTGTGTATGCAGGCATAGGTGCATTGTGTATGCAGGCATAAGTGCATTATGTATGCAGGCATGGGTGTGTGTGCTTATGCAGGCATGGGTGCGTGTGTGTATGCAGGCATAGGTGCATGCAAACAGAAGTGGAGCGTTTTCCTCACTCACTCTCCACCTTTTGCTTATTTTTTATTTATTTATTTATTTATTTTTTGAGACAGAGTTTCTCTGTGTAGCCCTGGCTGTCCTGGAACTCACTCTGTAGACCAGGCTGGTTATGAACGCAGAGATTCATCTGCCTCTGCCCTTGCTGAGTGCTGGATTAAAGGTGTGGGGCACTACCCCCTGGTCTACCTTATTTTTTTACTATTATTACTTCATTATTTTTTTGTGTAGGAGTGTTTTGCCTGCATGTGTATATGTGCACATGAATGCAGTGCCTGAGGAGTCCAGGAGAGAACACCAGATCCCCTCAACTGTGAGCTGTCATGTGGGTGCTGGGAATTAAACCCAGGTCCTCTGCAAAAGCAGCCAGTGCTCTTCCCTCTGGAGCCACCTCTCCAGCCCTCTACTTTATTCTTTTGATTTGGGACCTCACACTTAAACATGAAAACATGAGCTCACTGTTTTTGTTTTTGTTTTTTGAGAGGGTTTCTCTGTGTACTTTTGGTGCCTGTCCTGGATCTCACTCTGTAGACCAGGCTGGCCTCGAACTCACGGAGATCCGCCTGGCTCTGCCTCCCGAGTGCTAGGATTAAAGGCGTGCGCCACCGCCGTCCAGCTTATTTTTTATTTCTATCATGCTATCCCCTCCTTCTGTATGTGGCTCTAAGAAACTCGCTGGGTCACTAAACTAGATGAATGGAATCCTTTCTTTGGTCTTTCTTTGTGGGTGTCCTATCTAGGGGGAAGACATTTGCTCGCTTCTCCCCAGGGAAAGTTGCCCCAGCAGACTGCAGGGAACCTCCTTTATTTTGTTTTATTTTTTAAAGATTTATTTATTATGTACACAGAAGAGGGTGCCAGATCTCATTACAGATGGTTGTGAGCCACCATGTGGGTGCTGGGAATTGAACTCAGGACCTCTGGAAGAGCAGTCGGTGCTCTTAACCTCTGAGCCATCTCTCCAGCCCCATAGACAGAATTTTTGAGAGAGAGAGAGAGAGAGAGAGAGAGAGAGAGAGAGAGAGAAAGAGAAAGAGAAAGAGAAAGAGAAAGAGAAAGAGAAAGAGAAAGAGAAAGAGAAACTTCCTTTAAATAGGATGCTGTCAGGGCGGGCAGACCCCCTGACTCCAGGGCTTTGACTTCCAAACCCACTGTTGTTTCTAGTCATCTAACCCAACCCTGCCTGCTTTGTCTGTGGAACAGTCGCCGCCTGTACTTCCTCTCTGCAACCAGCCTTCAGTTTCCTTTTACTGAAGAGCTAGTCCTAGTTTTACTTTCCACCCACGGGAAAGATCCCCCAGGAACAAATTAAATGCCAACACAGCAGGAGACCTGGATGAACCAAATCCTTGAAACACAAACTGTCAAAACTCACTGGAGAAGAAACAGAACATCTGTGAGGCGTGGAGCAGAGGCACTGATTCAGTACACAAAACCCCGTCAATCAAGAGATGGCCAGACTGCCAGGACCAAAACACTCACAGTTTTTGTCAACTTGATTCAAACCTAGACACACCTGGGAAGCCGGAAGCTCAACCGAGGAATTGCCTTCATCAGATTGACTTTGGGAGCACGTCTGTGGGGCATTTTCTTGATTGCTGATTGATGTAAGAGAGCCCAGCCCACTGTGAGCAATACCATCCCTGGGCAGGTGGGCCTTGGTTGTAATAAAAACAGTAGCCTAGCAAACCGGGAAAAACAAGCCAGTAAGCAGGTCCCTCCACGGTCTCTGCCTCAGTTCCTGCCTTAGCTTCCCTTGCTGAGAGACTGTAAGCTGAAATACTGGACCCCACAAGTTGGTTTTTATCACAGCAGCAGAAAACAAACCAGGAAATACGCATTTCTCAAACTGCTCTCTGAAGTAGAAGGGGAAAGGGCCCACGTGACAACTACAAGTGGCTCACACATGCCTCTGTGAGAACAAAGGACAGGGTTTAACAGAGGGAGGGCCAGAGCACAGAGGAGGAAGGTGGCTGGGAGGGATTGTAAAGCTGGGTGTGAGATAACCAAACTAGACAGATGAGAGGAGGAGGGGCAGTGCTCTAGGCCAGCACCAGCAACCCCCTCCCCCGACATCCCACAAGCCCCTGACAAGGGTATGTAAGACTCTACCGCCCTTTCTTCTTGCTTTGAACGCACCTAACTGTAACGGACTAAATCACAAGTAAACAGGAGACCACTTTAGACCACCTTATAGACAAGGAGCTAAATGTGAGGTATTGGCACCTTGGTGGCTGGGATAGACTTAAACTCTCTCCCTGTAAAGCTACAAGGGGCTCAGTAAAGTGTGAGAACAGAGCGCTTACTGTTATTAACAGCACTGAGACACCTGCAAGGTCAGAGGATGGTAATGTCGGCCAAGTGACTCGCAGCTAGCTCACCATCAAGGTCAGAGCTGGAGACAGAGATGGGCAGATGGGGGCTCCAACCACCCCTAACTGTGTGGGCAGTGCATGAGTACTGCAAAATCATCTCCCTGGCGGAGTTACTCCTACAGTGTGGGTCCTCCATTGGCTCTGCTCATGATAGCCAGAGAATTTAGTCTCAAAAGAGATTATCTCAGCTTTTGTCCAGTTTCTGCCATGGTCTCATTAAAAATTTTAAAAAGTAATTTGATGGCTTTTTCCTCTTAGAAACCCTTCGCGAGTCTCTCTCGTCTCTCTCTCTCTGTCTCTCTCTCTGTCTCTGTCTCTCTTTCTGTCTCTCTCTCTCTGTGTCTCTCTCTCTGTCTCTCTCTCTCTCTCTCCCTTAATCTGACTTCTCTGCAAATCTTAATGAAGTTGGCTTTGGTTCTGCATGCTGCCATGAGTCTGTGCTCTCAGTTTTCCTTGGCATGAGACAGTGAGGTCAGAGCCACTGTCTCAGGCCGACTTTGGTGACTACTGAGTACCTGCCACCTTGGGACCCAGGGCCGGCACAAGTGGAGGGAGAAAGGCTGCACTGTACTCGAAGCCTGCATCAGGAAACACTTCCTAACTCATCCCACGACCGCTGCCAAACTCAGACGCAGCACGAGAAAACAGTGAATGTCTCATAAACAATGCATAACTATTTTATTTTACTTAATTTAATTTATTTATTTTGGTTTTTTGAGACAGGGTTTCTCTGTGTAGCTTTGGAGCCTGTCCTGGAACATAACTTTTATAATCAAATCTGTCAATTTATATTTTATAGTTCAAGAGCATAATCTTTAAATTTAATGTAATTAATAAGATCAATTGATTTATTGTTTGTTTGTTTATTTATTTATTTATTTATTTATTTATTTATTTATTTATTTTCCGAGACAGGGTTTCTCTGTGTAACAGTCCTGGCTGTCCTGGAACTCACTTTGTAGACCAGGCTGGCCTCACTTTTTTGTTTGTTTGAGACAGGTTCTCATTATTTAGCCTAGACTGGCCTAGAACTTACTATGTAGACCAGCCCAGCCTCCAACTCACATAAATCTGCCTGCCTCTGCCTCCTGAGTGCAGGCATTAATGGCATGGACCACCACACAGCCTTTTTTGCTCAATTTTTTCATTACTGTCTTCACTTTGGTTAAAGATTTTTACTCTAGCCGGGCGGTGGTGGTGCACGCCTTTAATCCCAGCACTCGGGAGGCAGAGCCAGGCGGATCTCTGTGAGTTCGAGGCCAGCTTGGACTACCAAGTGAGTTCCAGGAAAGGCACAAAGCTACACAGAGAAACCCTGTCTCAAAAAACCAAAAAAAAAAAAAAAAAAAAAGGTTTTTACTCTAGATTACCACTTTATTTGTTTTTAAGGTTTATTTACTTTTATTTTATGTGTATGAATGTTGGCCTGTATGTGTGTCTGTACACCATGTGCATACAAGTGCATGATTGTCCAAGAGGGCCAATCATGTCATGATTACAACCCCCTGTACCTGGAACTGGGTACAGGGGGTTGTAATCATGACATGAGTGCTAGGAACTGAGTCTAGGTCCTTTGAACAATAAATGCTTAACCACTGAGGCTTCTGTCCAATCCTCTTTTCTATTTTGTCATCTGTAGGTAGTGTGTACACACGTGTGTACATGTTCATGTGTTTGGTGTGTACATGAGTGTGTGGGCATGGGTATGGAGGCCCAAAGTTGATGTCTTCCTCAATTGCTCTCCACTTTATTTACTAAGGCAAGCTTTCTCAGTGAATCTGGAGCTTGCCAATTTCAGCTAGTCTACCTAGGCAGATTGCCCTGGGGATCTCCTCCTGTTCCGTCTCAGTGCTGGGATTATAGGCAGCCAAAATACCTGTCTGTATTTTCACTGGTGTTCACTGACCCAAATTCTAAGTCCTCCTGTTACGTGGCCAGGGCTTTAACTATCGAGCCTCCTGTCCAGCCCCTCCATGGTTTTGGATGATCCTCAATTATTTTGTTGTTGTTTGGTCTTTAAGATAGCATCTCATATAGCTGAAACTGGTCTTGGGCTTGATATGCAGCCAAGGATGAACTTGAACTCCTGGTCTTACTGCCTCAACCTCTTCAGTGCTGGTATTACAGGTGTGTCACCGTCTCAGGCTATTTTTTTTTTTTAGATCAAAGTTTCCCTATGTGGTCCAGGCTGTCCTTGCATTCAAGACCCTCTTGCAGCAGATCAATAATCTTTTGAGACATTTTTTGTTTGTGTGGTATTTAATAGGTTTTCTGCCCCCCCCACACACACCTTGTGGAATAATCCTCTTGTACACTGTAAAGATTTGTCACTCAAATTGGTTTAATAAAACACTGACTGGGCAGTAGCCAGGCAGGAAGTATAGGCTGGGTGACCAAACTAAGGATGATGGGAAGAAGATCAGAGTGAGGAGTTGCCAGCCAGATACAGAGGGAGCAGGAGATGAATATGCCATGCTAATAAAGGTACCACCACATGGCAAAGCATAAATAGAAATATGGGTTACTTAAATGTAAGAGTTAGCTAGTAACAAGTCTGAGCTATTGGCCAAGCATTTTGTAATTAATATAAGCTTTTGTGTGTTTATTGGGACCAGGTGGTTGGGACAGAAAAACTCCCACTTCTGTTTACACCCCTGCCCCCATAATAGGTTTCTCTGCCAATGCAGTAAGCCAGATCAAGCTGAATTGAAAAAAGTATAATAACAGGTTTGTTTGCACAAAGCAACTCCCAGGCAGATTCTCCAGTCCCAGAGACTGAGGCTGGAGAAGTCATGCCCACAAACAAAAGCAAGGAGACTTTATAGGTTGTAGGTGAGGTGTGATGATGTGTCTGCCACAAGCTGGGTTTGTGCCTAAATATGGTCCAAACTGAGCACTTTATGTGAGGACTTGGGCAGCTGGCAACTTCAGGGGAGGAGCTGCTGCTGAAGGGTTCACAACACGCCCCAAGGTTGGGCATGTCTGTACATGCCCAGCCGACACATCCACCCGGATAGCCCCAGGTCAGGATAGGCATTTCCGGTTCAAGGCGTCTGGTAACCAAGGCAACCAACCACCCGGACACATCCGCCTGGCGAACTCCAGGTCAAGATAGCCATTTCCGGGTTAAGGCGTCTCGCGTGACCGGGATCCGTGATGTCACGTAGCCACGCAAGTGCGCAGCATGGCTACGTCACCTACGTCTACCTGGACACGCCCCGCCTTATAAAGAGCCGCCATGACTGACCTAACTCTCTTTCCTCACATGTGTCTTCTCCCGCGCGGGCAACACTTCCCCTCTGTCCCCCAATAAACTCTATCAGCGGATTCTGTCGTGTTTCGTGACGCTTTCTTGCAGGGTAACAGAGCAAATACTAACAGCTGCAGCCGCCAAGAATTCGGAACTGGGCTTTTTGGCGCCTTTCATTTGTTCGGAGACTCTCTGAGTGGGCAGGGTTTGCAGAGAAAAGAGATAGGAACGGGCTTTCCAGACCCTGCAGGGATGAGCTGGAGGTTCCAACTGAACATCTTGGAGACGAGGTCAGGTGCCACCATGTCCAACTTTTGTTTTGTCTTTTGCTACTTTGATTAGGATGTGTATCATTCTCAGCAGATCGCTATTTAACTTTCCCTGGTCATTGTCTTCTTGAGTTGGAGTGCCTTTGGGGCAGCTGTGCCCTCTCCTCAGGCTATTATGCAATATACCAGGAGCCACACTGAGGCAAACTAGAGACAAGAAATGATCTTTGTTCCTGAGATTTGGAGGACTGAAAAGCACATTAATGCTAGGCAATTGATTGAGGAAGGGCCTCCACTTTTCCCTTCCATCTCCTGTAGATACTGCCTCTAATTCAGTCTCCTGACAAGCTGGACTGTAGAGAGGTACTGTGCTCAGTAGCCAGCTCAGCATAACAAAGCTCTTTCTTCACCACTGTCCTGCATTGATTACTGGCTTGTCATGGGTGAGGAGCACCGTGAGGCTGTACATGGTGACAATCTGTCCTGATCCTCCCCTTTTGGGAAGTCTCTGTTCCTGTCTCCACAATACTTATAGTGTGTGCCAGCAAGTGCTCTGAGGACAGGGGTGGGGGTGGGTGGTAGAGGGGTTGGGGAGTGCTCCAAGAAGGTGGACTGTGGAGCTGATTGCTCCAACTGGCAAGGAAGGCATTTCTTTTAAGGATCCTATGAGACTGGTCCACCAATATTGTATTAGTCAGGGTTCTCTAAAGGAACAGAATTGATCATATATTTCAAAAGGGGATTTACGGGCTGAAGAGATGACTCAGCTGTTAAGAGTACTGACTGCTCTTCCAGAGGTCCTGAGTTCAATTTCCAGTAACAACATGGTGGCTCACAACCACCTGTAATGAGATCTGGTGCCCTCTTCTGGCCTGCAAGGACACATGCAGACAGAACAAATATACACAATACACAATAAATAAAATATACACAATACACTAAATAAAAATAAATTAAAAAAAAGAGAGATGGATGGATGGATGGATGGATGGCCTAGATTTCAAATAATAGGATTAAGAAAATACTTCTCAGGAGTGCCTAGCAACTTGGGTTATAGATGATTCCAGATGTGGTCAAGTTAGAGCTAATAAATGTGTCATCTAAAAGTTGATTTTTGGGGCCAGGTGGTGGCCCAGCACTTGGGAGGCAGAGGCAGGTGGATCTCTTGAGTTCAAGGTCAGCCTAGTATACAGAGCTAGTTCCAAGACAGTCAGGGCTACACAAAGAAACCCTGTTTCAAAAAGCAAAAAACAACAACAACAACAACAACAACAACAAAACCCAAAACCAACCAAACAAACAAACAAAAACCCTAATAAACAACAACAAAAAATTTGATTTTGAGATAAGCTTGCGGTGGTGGTGGAAGCCTTTAATCCTAGCACTTGGGAGGCAGAGGCAGGTGAATCTGAGTTCAAGGCCAGCCTGGTCTACAGAGTGAGTTCTAGGACAGCCAAGGCTACACAGAGAAATGCTGTGGGATAATCCTTCTGTATGCTGCGAATATGTATTGCTCTCATTGGTTAATAATAAAGCTGTTTGGCCTATAGCAAGGCAGGATAAAGTTAGGCGGGACAATCAAACTGAGAACTGAGATGAGGAAGGGAGATGAGTCGGGAGAGATGCCAGAGAGCCACACAAGAAGCAAGATTCTAGAGAACCAGTAAAGCTGCGGGCCACGTGGCAATACATAGATTAATAGAAATGGGTTAGTTTAAATGTAAGAGCTAGTTAGTAATAAGCCTGAGCTATTGGCCTTCACTCATCTACCCTGCAAGGATAGCCCCTGTAATTCTTTATGGTGTTCATCATGGCTGCCCATATTTTGTTTGCCAAACTGACTCCATCAACTCATCCCTTATACTCAATGATTCAATCTAGACACTGTTCTGGTGCTGGGATCAGCCTAAGTGAGCCTCTGTCTCCTCAGAGCTTATCTCTAGGCAGGAGCCTCACAGTGAGTAAGAGAACAAAAATCAGGACCCACATCAAATGTTGTAAACATAAAAGGAAGCAGAGCAGTGCCATGTCCTGGGGGGTGGGGGTGAACTTGGCTTCAATTTTGTGAAAACCTAATTAAGGGGCTGGCCTAGTACAAGTAAGGAGAGCCCTTGTGTTGTGCGATATTTTGATTGTGTTCTGAAAAATAAAGCATATTTGGAGTCAAAGGGTGGAGCCAGCCATTAGCTGACCATAGATGTTTGGAGAGAGGAGACAGGAAGTGGTAAGGTGGGGCTGAGAGAGGATCTGGGCCCCTTTGGACAGAGGAACTGGAGAGATAGAAAGCAATTGGCAGCTGTTCCCTGTTCTCTAATCTTTCAGGTTCTTACCCCAATATTTGACTCCTGATTTTTTATTGAGAAGATTAATTAGCTTTATGTTTTCACCTTTGTCCTGGTTAGCTTTGTCAACTTGATACAATGTAGAGTACCCAAGAAAGGAGTCTCAGTTGAAGGAATGCCTGTGGGTATATCTGTAAGTAACTGATTATCTTCATTGTTAATTAATGTGGGAGGGTCTGGCCTACTGTGGGCAGAACCATCCCTAGGCAGTAGTCCTGTTGAGGGGGTGTCAGAGCTAAGGGCTGGCTGTCTAGGAGTCCACATTCTTCCCAAGGATGAACAAAGAACTGAACATGGGAGGGGAAAGAAGTCAAAACTCAGAAAAGGTGGAAGAGTTCACTGAAGCAGAAAGCAAGTAGTAAAGTAGAATAAGAATAAAAAAAAAAAAGACTGATTATTAGGTTCATTGTCTTATTTAGGTACTTACTTAAAGCACCACTTGGACTGCCTATTTGCTAAGCATGACTTCACTTGCTCCCTGGAACAGAATGGCCTGGAGAAACAGCTGGAACAATGGGTTGTTGCCCTTAACCAAGGCTGACTACCACATTTGCTTCTGTAAAGTCTTACTTGCTAGTTCGCCCCACCTTGTGGCTTAGAGTATAAAACGAGAATGCAAATTAGACCTGATACCAAAGCCTTTCAGGAGGTGTCCTGGCTTTGGCCTCCAGTGACATCTCCCTTCTTCCACTCCTGTTAGTGCTGGTAGTGCTTGTTCTAGAAAGATGCCTGCAACAATAGCAAAAAAGCCCTGTAGGGACAGGGTTAGTCTTCAAATCTGGTGGATTGCCCAGTGGTCTCTGTGCTGGTCTCTTCAAAGGTTCCCTGGACCATTTCTTCCTTGATGTTCTCCCATTTCACTTAATTTTCTTGGCCCAGACAGAAAATACCCCCAAATTGATGCTATTGTTGGCTTGAACTAGAAAAACCACCTCATTGTCCAGAGAACAGCCCTGGTTGATTGATGGCCTTGTTAAGGGCACTCCCGATGCTGTGTGGGAAGCTTGGCTCCTTCCCAGGTGGGGATGTTACCTTTCTTTCTCTGGCCGTTTTCCTGATTGCCCACTTCCTTACTAACTCCCCCAGTCCTGGTTAATCAGAAAGCTAGCTGAGCACTGGCTTGTGAGTGACGTACCACGGTTTCTGCTTTGAGTTCCTTCCCTGCATTCCTTCAATGAGAGACTGTAACCTGGAAGTGAAATCCAAAGAGACCCTTCCCTCCCCTGAGTTGCTTTTTTCCCTTTGAGACAAGGTCGCATTATGTAGCCCTCGCTGGCCTGGAATTCCCAGGTCCACCTGCCCCTGCCTTCTGAGCACTGGGATCGAAGGTGTGCACCACCGTGGTGGCCGGCTGAGCACTGGGATCGAAGGTGTGCACCACCGTGGTGGC
>CABHPQ010138473.1:697-17202 GCA_902168405.1 Peromyscus aztecus | reverse complement strand
CCACATTGATCACATCCATAAGGTTTCTCTCCAGTATGAATTCTTTCATGATTTTGAAGACTACTCTTCCATGCAAAGGCTTTACCACACTGATTACATTCATAGGGTTTCTCTCCAATATGAATTCTTTCATGACTGCGAAGACTATTCTTTCCTGTAAAGAATTTACCACATTGATTACACTCATAGTGTTTTTCTCTTGTATGAAATCTTTCATGACTGTGAAGATTTCTCTTCTCTGCAAAGGCTTTATCACATTGATTATATTCATATGGTTTCTCTCCAGTATGAATTCTTTCATGTCTGTGAAGATCACTCATCTGTACAAAGGCTTTACTACATTGATTACATTCATAGCATTTCTCTTGAGTTTGAATTCTATGTACTTGATGATGAAGATTGTCACATGCAAAGGCTTTAGAACTTTGATTATACTCATATGGTTTTCCTTCCAAATGAGTTCTTTGGTGTACTTTTAAAGAGCAATCAGATCTAAAGGTTTTATCATGTTGATTACATTCATAGAGAGCCTCTTTGTTATTGGCTGTTTGGTGTGTTTGAAAATGCCTGTAAAGGCTAAAGCCTTTAGTAGATGACTCACATTTATTATTTTCTCTTCCCACATGAGTTTTTTCATATCTTTGAAGAGAACTTGAAGAAATCACGGAACACTGATTGCATTCATAACATTTTCTTATACTGTGAGCCACACTACATGTGAACAACGAACCAGCAGAGAGAGAGGAATTTCCATATTCCTGGTACTTATAAGGTTGTTCTCCAATGAGAGTTTCTTGATGAACTCCCACTGAAGTTGGAAAACCAATTAATTGTAAACTTGTATCACAGTCATCTTGTCTTCTCATAGTGGGGACTACCACATATCTTCCAGTTGTTCTGAGAGAGACAGAAGTACAATGCTTCTTTCCATGTCCCTTATGCTCACATGGATTGGATCCAATGTGACAGATGACACACCTGCTAAAGGAAGATAACAAATAAAGGTTTTTCACATTGCATTCCCATAGTCAAATGTTTTTTTGTGTGATACAGATGTAGAATAGAGATTCATGTTTCTACTATTCAAAGTCACTCATAAAGTGCTCCTCTCATTAAACTATGCTAAATCACTCACTACAAGAAAATGAGGAACACTAGCTTTAAAATGGAAGCTTTGCTTATAAAAAGTCTTGACCATACACTAATGCCCTCATCAATGATATGATAAATGGAAGGCATGTTGGTAATTGGATGGACAGTTCTACAACATGTCTCTCACATGGCTATGATTGAAACTGTGACATCTACTATGGCATTGTTTCCTTGTCTTGTCCTTAATGGAAAACTTTGCAAACAGTGATCAACTACCTGACATTGGAGTACATGGTGTTGTGCAAATTTAATAATCATCACAAACCTATGCCTATTTACATACTTGCTTTTCATTAAAATTTCTGGGTACATTAACTTTTTTTTCAAACTGGAATCTCCTGCTAAGGCAGCCCCATTCCAGAAAGCCCGCCATCCGTGGCTCCTCTCCAGAGATGTCTGGGACCATGCCTACCAACTATTTAAGACCCAGCCCGTACATCTGCCATGGGTGCTCTCATGACCTGTCTCCTGCTTTCCTGAGAGCCACCTGGGAGTGCTCTGCTTTGTGCTGCCCTTTTAATTAAATCTGGATTTATTAATTCAGTTTGATTTGGCTTATTGCATTGGTGATGGAGGAACACAGCAACTGGGGATCCAATACTTATCTTTGGTGCACTGGCCGGGGTGAGTATTCCTTCCACAGCCATGTGGTGTGGCTGTGGAAGGCCATTCATTCTCTCTCCCCATTCCACCTTTGCCATACTTTATGAACAGCTCACTAAGCCTCCTATTCCCAAACCAAAATTTCTTAAGAGGTCCAGGCCCTCTTCCAACCTCCAGACTGCCTGTTGAGCCACTGCAGTGCCAGGTGAGTCCAGTCTGTTTCAGGGAGCAACAGTCAATGCCCTTGAATTCCCATGTGAGAGAGACTTCACCACAGAGTCCACCCCACACACAGCTCCCAGACATAGGTTTACAGAATCAGACATGATTTGTGTACCCGCCCCACTTTACTCCGTCCCTGGTAAATGTGGCTTGTGAATTGGTAGTTGCTAAGTCCAAGTTCAGTCCCCAGAAAGACTGGGGTTGTCTCCTCTAAATTGGGCTGCAAGCATACTGTCCCCATTCCTCTCTCTTCCCTTTTACTCTTTATCTGCCTGCATCTTGTTTCCAGTGTATAGTTTGGCCACACTGTGATTCTAATGCTCCCATCCCTCTCCCTCCCCAGCTCTGGTTGTCTGTCTGCCTGTTTCTCTCCTTCCTGGAATATGATCTGGTCACACCGGGATTCTCCCCACAATAGATCCATTTTCTCTGTTCCTGTCTGCTCTCACACCCTGAACTACTGCATAAATGTCTCCAGCCTGTTGGTCTGTCTGCTCTCTCCTTCTTTCCTCCCTCCTACCAGAGCTGCTGCCGCCGCCGCCGTCACCACAACCACCATCACCACCTCCACCACCAACACCACCACCTCAACCACCAACACCACCACCTTGCTACAGCTCAGAAGGGTCCCTGTTCCCATACTCCCCACTCCTAAAATTCTACCTGCCCACTCCACCCTTAAACCTGTTCTCCTTCAATACACTCTGCTACACCTTCCTCCCTCCTAAAAATCTCTTTTTCCAAAATTCTCAACTAGCTGCTCTGACTTACTCAACTGGGCAGCATGTGCTGCTACTCTGTCTTTCAGTTTCCCTCTGCAGCACCTTCTCTGGGATATGGGTATCAGGCTGACCGACCTGCTGGGAGCCTCATTAAAAAAATTGGTTTCTGTTAATGATCCGGTTTACTTTTTTTTTTTTTTTTGGTTTTTCGAGACAGGGTTTCTCTGTGTAGCTTTGTGCCTCTCCTGGAGCTTACTTGGTAGCCCAGGCTGCCTCAAACTCACAGAGATCCGCCTGGCTCTGCCTCCCGAGTGCTGGGATTAAAGGCGTGCGCCACCAACGCCCGGCAAACTTTTTTTTTTGATGATGTAATCGATCGATCAGCTGATCAGTATTGTGATTGATTGATCGATTAATTAACACACACATGCACGCACGGGAACCGAACTCACCACCTTGGACACCAAAGCCCGGCCGCCTAACCTCTGAGCCACCTCTCCGGCTCGCTCCGGTTTACTTTTTATGTGTGGTGGAAATGTGTTAATGGTGTAGCCACACATGTGTATTTCTCACTAGTTTTGAATGCCTGAGTTTACGTGTCCTGAAAGTGTCTTGCTAATTGGGTATGTTTTAAAATCTGTAAGGCTTGTGACTCCAGATTGAAACTCTTCTGGAGAAAATCACTAGCCACCATTTTGATTGAGGTTAAAGAAATACTTCACCACCATCTTTAATAAGGGTAACCATTTGGACTGGCCCCACCAAGGAGACATTAGGTCTCCAATATAATTTGGGATTGGATATATTTGTTTGATAATTTCTGTCCTGTCCTAAAAAATTAAACAGGATTTAAAACAATGCTGCTTTTGATAATTGATATTGAAATTAAATTGTTTGCAATGTTAAAACTTGGTTTAGCCTGATATATCTTAGGATCACCACTGAAAACTAAAGACTGAATCTTCTGGCTTTTACTAACATTGGTAAGCTGTAACTAATTGGGTAAACTGTATGTTCAGACTTAACTTACATATGCCCTCAAAGTTAAACCTAAACAACATTTGTCTAATTTAGATATACCTACCAGATTTTGTTCCCCCATTTTCAAACACTCTCAGAAATCTGAGAATATAGCATTTAATATAAAAGCTTTTTATGAGAGACATGCCAACTCCTGGAAGCATCCTGTATCTTCTACAAACAAATGGATGGCCACAGAAAAACTACCACCTGGAGGCTTGTCTCAAATGTAACAAAGCCAACCACACAGTGAAAAGCTGCTTTACACCTTTAACTGCTGCTGAGATCATGTACAGACTATGAATAGGTGGACCATTGGGGTAACAATTGTGCCACTCTGCCAAGACAGGTAGGCCGATCTCCCCAAATTTCTACTCCACAAAGAATCTGTCAGATCCTCTGGGCTTGGCATCTGAACAAGTGCTACCTCTGGGACTGTCCCCCCAGTGACCACGGAGAGACTTGGGACAGCCTGGGTAACTGGAAAGCTGGCTCACTCCTGCTCATTTACTTATCCTTCTCACATCTGATGGTGTTTGATGACCAGGGTACTAATAGATTTGCCAGTTTAACAGCACCCCCAACCCCAAGGCTACAAGCACCTTAGTAGCTCATTAGTACGTTTCCTGTTAAAAAATACAGACAGGTGTACCTCATTCACAAACTCCATGGTATAGGATAAAGTGGTTTCAGATATAACTTCAGAAGTTTAAAATTTTAGCTTTGATAAATGCAGTTTTGACAAACTGATAGAGCACTGATTACAAACAGTTTTCAGGAGTCCTTAAATTTCTGGATTGTACTGGTCCAGCTTTTAGAGATAGGTTAGCATGAGAGAGGATATAGAACCCTGCAGGTATGTTCAACTCCCCCCTCCTTCACTTGCCCAACTTCCTTTGTTCACTGAATTTAGACTTAAAAATGTTCATGCCTTTTAACCCAAAGCCATAGCTTTGTACTATGACATCAAGATGTAAATCTTTTCCAGTAGTTTTACAGACACCTGAAGGTTCCTGGGAAAAGGGCTCTATAGTGGTATTCTATTTGTAGTGAAATGTGATTTTATTCGTATGTTAATAAATAAAGTTGCCTAGGGGTCAGAGCTGTTAGCAAGCCATAGCGAGAGCCGGGCGTGGTGGTGCACGCCTTTAATCCCAGTACTCGGCAGGCAGAGCTAGGTAGATCTCTGTGTGTTCAAGGATACAGCCGGCATTGGAGACACATGCTCCAATGTGTGTCCAGAGGTCTGAACAGACAGGCAGTGACGAGGCAGTCACGTAGTTGGGTTTACGACCAATGAGAAGGCAGAACAGAACTCTATTTAGAGACAAACACACAGGAAGTAGTCCTTTTTCAGAGAGGTCTCTTGGCGGAAGAAGCTAGCCAGCAGCACGCGGGTAAGCTCCTAGCTCTGACCTCTTGGGCTTTTATCTTTACCTTGGCTCTGTGTTTCTTATTTAATAAGACAGTTGGTTACATCTACAGGGCTCTGCTACTTTGTAAAGTAATCTGACCTAATGCAAATTAATATCAGTTTCCAGAGCCTATTTTTGACCCCACCCATTTTTGATCATATTCTGTAGGTTCACTCCTCCTGCCTGGGCCAAAGCCAAACCCACAGGGGGTCCTCCAGATACACCAGCTCCTGCAAGAGCTCTGAGGATGCCAAAACCAACCAAGGATGACAACTGGACAAATACTAACAAGAGGATTTCACCCACATGCCTGCTCATAAAAAGCTCCATATCTCTTAACTCTTATTGACACATTTACAGGATGGATGCTCTCCCAACCTCCAGAAAAACAGCAGATGCTATGGCTCCAGTACTCCTGGAAAACTTCATCCCTAGATTTGGCATGCCATCTCCCCAAGCTCCTGGGACTTCACTGCTGGTACCACCTCTCCTGGCACAAGTGGGCACCTACCCAGCAACTCAAACCTTGTTTTCCAAGATGTCTCAATTAAGGGCATATCTGCGCTCATGCCTCACTCTTCACCCTTGACTCTTTTGTACAACCAGGACACTTCTCAGTTCCATTCTTTCTGGCAGTCTTCCTACTAAAAATGACTATCCCTGTTCATAAGGCCAGTGATAATAAGCTATTGTTTTTCACCTAGCAACCTGCATTCTCTGCCTCCTCAAGAACAGATGCCTGAGGTCTCCAGGATGGCAGCTATCCAAATGTTTCTCCACCCATACCCCTGCTGACCATGGGCCCACCTGACTCCCAACTCCCCCCACCCCCCACATTATCCTATGGCAGTGTGAAGTAGACAGACTTGAACTTGCACCCATATATACCCAAAAAATTTGACATGTTTAGAATCTCCAGCTGAAGGGACCCCATTCCAGAAAGCCCACAATTGGTGGCTCCTCCCCCAGAGATGTCTGGGACCATGCCCATGACTACTGGCTATTTAAGACCTGGCCCATACATCTGCCATGGGTGCTCTCCTGTTCTGTCTTCATGAGAGCCCCTGAAAGTGCGCTGATTTGCTATGCCTTGTTTATGAAATCTGGATTTATTAATTTCATTTGATTTGACTTATTTATTGCATCAGTGATGGAGGAACCCAGCAACCAGGAATCCAGTACTTATCACAGACATACATATATACAAGCTTGCACATGAAAATTACCTGCCATGTCTTGTAGAATTTTGATATTTTTCTTCAATATTATGGTCTTCCCATTTGTATCCTAAAATACAGTACCAGAAAATGTGATACATTACTGGAAATTAGGAACAATTGAAATTACTGTCTTTCATGAACTTTAGAACAATGCCTGATTTATTCACCATTGTTTTCTTCTTTAACATTCAAAATTATATGAGAGCACCAATCTCCAAGAAAGGCTCCTTTTTTAAGTTAAAAAGTGACAGAAAGCTCACATTCTTACCTACAATAGTGAGGTTCCAGTAGGTTTCCAGCATCACATCTTTGTAGAGACTCTTCTGGGAAGGATCCAGCAAAGCCCACTCTTCAGGAGTGAAGTTCACATGCACATCCTCATAGGTCACTGCATCCTAAAACATGCCATATATATGTTCTTAATTAAAATGATGAGACTGAATTGCAAATGTACACTTCATTGAGAATATATTTACATAATTCTGTGTTAAAATAATATTCCATAGCACATTACTCTTTCATTTAGCCTTACTTGACTTCCCAGGACATGTGGAGAATACAGAGATAATATAACAAAATACTACATAACCTATCTTACTGACTCTTCCCTTGCTGTGAAACACTATGACCAAGGCAACTTTTTGTTTGTTTGTTTTTGTTTTTGTTTTTCCAGACAGGAAAACAGTCTATATAACAGACCTGGCTGTCCTAGGAACTCACTCTGTAGACCAGGCAGGCCTCAGACTCACAGATCTGCCTGCCTCTGCATCTCAAGTGCTGGGATTAAAAGCATGCAACACTACCACTGATTTAAACATTTTAACAAATTAAACCCAAAAGACTTCAGTCCAGCAAACATGGAGAGTCACAAATCTGTCTGATCACAGCCCAGACCAGACTCAATTGGGAGAAAATGGGGCCAAGCAACATCTTGTGTCTGGGGACTGAGGAGAAGGTGAAAGACCCGGATGACAACAACTGGCTTCAACAGTTACAGTCAGTTGGTGAAACACGTGGATGGACTCAGCTGTCTCTGGTTGGGGTCATGGAATTCTTTCCTGTTCCCTAGCTGCATGGGGCCTACCTGCCTAGAACACAGGGACCATCTCCTCCTACATACATGCAAACCTAATTAAAGAGTCTTTTTAAGGAATGGGTGTAACCGTGCACATTTAACAACGGAGAGTTGGGGATCCCACCGGGAACTGTGCCTAATGGAGGATTGCTGCAGGCCGCAGGAATATATCATAAGAACTCAGCTGGTTATGGCAAAGTCACTACCTGGAGGGATCAGGGAATTCCTCCAGAGGAAGCCAAATCCCAAGGAGTTTTTGGTGTTACTTGGCTTGTTATATATCAGCTGTGTCCTGTTATGAAAATCATGTGTGCCTTCATAGTTTTCCCAATTGACTTTTCCCTAAGAAGGGCTAACAGTGTGGACTGATCACTCTCTGGACATACACATTCCAGGTATTTGGAGAACAGCCTCAGGAAAGGCTTTCTCTGGAATCAGATATCTCCCTTGGCCACTTTCAAGGACTAGCAGTAATAACAGTCCACATGCAAGTCTCCTGATTTAAGGTAAATTCCACAAGGAGACACCTGCCGTGGACTGGGTCTCAGTAGGGCCACCAGACCGAGGGAGAATGGGGTGAAGGTGCTCAGGATAATTGGGATTCGGTGATGACAGACAGACACAGACACCAGAGTATGCTGTGAAACTGCTGTAATTTTACTCAGACCAAGCAGTGAATTTTATGCAGTCATTTGAGGAAGCATGGCAATCAGCCAGTAGGGTGTTAGACATAGAATCAACAATGTAGTCACACAATTCTCTCAGAATGATTAACAAATCTCATGAATACATACTCTATTTCCTCTTTTGTGGTTCCTCATCCAGACAGAGAACATTACGGCCCTAGCTGAAGTTTTCCTTCTACATAGTTATTAAACCTTTGTTTTGTATCAAAATTAAACCCTTCCCACCATAGTTCTAACCATGGTTTCATTTGTGTGAAAATATTTAACCTTTGCCTGCGGGTGAGAAGGCACCAGGGGGGTTGGGACCTAGCTAATCTTTCCATGAACTGTAACTTATGCCATTCTGTTTTCATACTATTATGATTCACCCATCGGTTCCCATGTTTATCATAAGCTCCTGTAAAGGGCAATGGCTCCAAATAATTATTATATCTAGGATTAAAGTTAGGGGGTTGCCACCACCGACCCTTGATGAGAAACTCTATTTGTCCCTGGATAATTCTTGTAGGAATGGCTAATTTCTGTAACTGCTTCCTTGCAGCTGCTGTTGACTGTGTGTGGATTGCTTATGAGTTCCTGGACTTTTACTTTCATTCTCTCTTCACTAGAATCTTCGTCCCTCTGAATCATAAGTTCTTTTTGCTCTAAATCATTCATAAATTCCCCCAAACTTCTAGGACCCTCTTTAACTGTTTGCCTAAAAGCTTGAATCATAGGTGGGGGTATTGAGGCCACTTCTGAGGAATCATTATTCTCTTTATGGGGCACATCAGGAACACTGAGAGCTAACTTCCCGAAATCAAAACACAAGGAAACAGCAATGGTCACAGCTGCAAAGAGAAAAAGGGCAGAGTGCCAGCCAGCCTCTGCAAGCAGATTTTGTGTGGTTCCGTGTAGCCTGGCACCATGATTCAGGCAGATTGATAAGGGGTTGCCGGGTGCATAGACCCGAGGGCTGCAAGCCCCCCTTTCCCACGTAACCACCTCATCCAAGGCATTTGTCACACAGGCAACACCGTCGTGGTTGTGGCAGACACCACCTAGGTCAGGTGGATGTTAAGTAATAGCTTTACACAATTTAGCTTGGACCCTCCTTTCTTACAGCCTTACTAACTTTATGGACCTCTAACTCCTTACCTAACCACTTCTAGGAATATTTAGATAACCTTCTGTGCTGACAGCTATGCTCAGCCAGAACCCCAGTTCAAGCCTCCCTGTAATTATCACCATTGGCAGCATCCAGCCAGGACCATCCCCAGATGGAGGGAAGTACCTTATCAGAGATACCTCCGTACTTTCTAAGAACAGACTTAAGCATCCAGGCTACCCATCTGAGAAGGCCTGGCGGATGTGCCAATTAAGCTTTACATCCTGCTTTCCCAAACCTTACCTCTAGTTCCAGATCTCCCTTTAACTATCACCAGAGGCATCTAGCTGTACACAGGTTGCCTAGTGACTGAGCACACTTTCCCCTACCCTGCAGAAAAATGGCAGATAGCTTGGACAGATAGGAGCCACAGGAAAAAAGAAGACAGTTTTATTTTCTCCCATTGACCTAGCAACTTATAGATTCTTAACATTTTCTACTAATCACGTTTAGGATTATAGTTGAGCACATAAGAGCCCTCTTCTTAGATATTACCCGAATTTAGCCTTTAGTTAATTCATTTCCCCATTGGTCACTTCCCTTTGGGGTTGCAAATGATAATTAACAGTTATTGCCTCTCAGTGTGATTCTTATCACCCCTCCGTTTGACCCTGGAGGCCTGGCTTTATATACCAGGACTTCCAGGGCACAGGATGGAGAAGAGAAAAGAGAATGGAAGAACTAGACGGGTAAGAACTTGAGAGGAACAAACGGAGATGGGAAAGAACTAGATTGAAGGGCTAGAAGAGAGTTCTAGAGGAACGAGATGGAAGATGAGGAAGAGTCAGATGGGAAAGCCCTAGCTGGCTAAGAACAAGGTGAAAGGGACTTAGATGAGGCAGATTTAAGACAAGAGAATTAAGATAGAACTTAAGAGGGAACAGTAGATAAACAGAGAGAAATCAGGCAAGAAAGGAGCTAGACATGAGAAGAGAACTGAAGCTGTGTATAAAGGATGTTATGCCAGAGGAATTAAAGCAAGTGGACCATAGAGCTCGATGTGCTGTGATTCTATTTCCTGAAAATAGTCCTCGCCGTTAGTAGTTCTCTTTCCTGAGCCCCTAGGATGTATAATATTAAGGCTGGTCCTTCTAATACTAAACAAGGTCTGGTGCCCTTGGGTACCCAGTCTCAGGAAGAGTAATCTACCAAGCACACTCAAAAATCAGTGGTGTGCTTGGCGGAGGCTGTCCAGAGATGAGGCAGTCTCTCCAGGGAGTCGTAAAGGTGACCCCTGAAGTGCCGGCTACCGACAGACCTCACCAAAGGTGCTGCAGACCGGGAGGAACCCCAGGCCTCTTTGTGGTGAGTAGTTGGTGTAAGGAACATGTAAGGCCTAGGGTGAACAACCCTGGTCAGGAGTGATAAGCAATAGAATGACATAAGTAAACCACAAATGGAGTAGTGATAAGCTATAAACTATGTGTGGAAGTAGGGATAAGACTAGAAACCTAACCAGGAAAGAATATAAAAGATGAAGCCTCAGACCTGACCAACAGAGCTCGTCAGGCCCTCGTGCGAGACGACTCTCCTCTGCCAGAGACGTGAGATCCTGTCCCCCAGTGCAGACGTGGCTGACCTGAGGAAGGCTGACCCAAGATCCAGAGGAACAGACGTGGCGAGTCCGGACCTGTACACCTGGAGAGGTACTCCTGATTCCATTTGGAAGACGGGATGAATATTGCTTGTAATCTTACTGTGTGAATAAATGAGTGTTATACCAAGTCTGAATTAAGAGTGATTATTCCTCCCCCGTAACCGGGGTATGTGCTCGCTACAGTTGGCGTAGTCGGCAGGATTTTGGGCTTAAAGCCTCCTTGACCACTGAGCACTGAGGAATGTACAAAATAATTGGCTATTACTCTGGTGGAGTAACAAATTACAGGAAACTAAATAAACTAGCAAGCGACCTCAAAGCCACTCTGAGAAATCAACTCCTTGAAGTCAACTCTGAGGACCTAAAGAAAATCTGAAGGTCCAAGGAGGAAGAACGGGTAGGAGAGAGAGTATCAGAAGCAGACGGGAAACACCACCCTCCCTAAAGGTGCGGAGTACCGAAAGAATACCGGACACCTTGATGCCAACCCAGACCCCTGGGGAAGAGCGGAAGGTGCTGGGAAAGAGCTAAATGAGGCGCTGGCTGGCCAAAAGGATAGAAAGGATTGCGGATTTAAAATTTGAAAAATTGATAACTGATTCCTTGAATCAGTCTAAATGAATTAGTGAC
This sequence comes from Peromyscus aztecus, assembly GCA_902168405.1. Lineage (NCBI taxonomy): Eukaryota > Metazoa > Chordata > Mammalia > Rodentia > Cricetidae > Peromyscus > Peromyscus aztecus. Next base: position 5,713 of record CABHPQ010138473.1, on the reverse strand, counting down.
TGGGAGTGGTACCGTAGGAAAAAATTAATTAAATTTTTGTATGGCTTGGTATACCACTTACAATGAATAGATTAATTAAGAAGTTTAAGAAGACTAACATCTCCCCAGTGACAGGTAGAGAATACCAAGATGAGGTTGAAGAACAGTGGGGGAAAGTAGCCTCCAAGGTTAAAAATAAGGCCGGCATGAAATCAGTAAATGTAACTAACACATTAACAAATCCAGATGTGGTAGAACAAGAACTAGAGGGATGTAGCAAGGCACAAACTACCGCACTGCTTATGAAAACGGTGCAGGATATTGATAAGGACAGATTAATGGGCAAAAGGCTAGCCTTAAACATAGTGAGGAAGGAACAGGAGCATAGCGCTACTCCTGGATGGAACGGACGTAACACCGCACCATCATTTCCTGTCTCTACCCAAAGTAAGGGAACTCCTATTAGAAGTACTATATCAGCTCTGAACCCCTTCAGCACTGGAGGAGGTAGTAACCATCCCAAATTTGAAATGGGAATGAAGTTTGAGGAAATCAGGCCATATACTCCTCAGGAGATCTCAGAATTACGGAAAGATTATGCCCAAAATGGACAGAAAGATGCAGAATATATGTGCCGACTGTGGGAAAAGGGAGCTGACACAGTCATGTTAACTGATCTAGAAATGAGGAAGATCAGAAACCTAGTAGAGAACCCCTCAGTATCGGAAGCTCTAGAGCATGTAATTGAGACATCAAAAGGTGATACACATCCACTATTAGATTGGATTACTGCAGCTTGGAGATTCGCATTTCCAACACTAGACCTCACTCAATTTGAATCAGCAGCACAGTGGACAACATACGCACAAGCCATAAAACAATGTAGAAAATTAGGTATATTATATTTCATATACAACCAGGTACCCACACCTCAAGTCGCACCTTTTACACCACAATTTAAAAAGATCATTATTAAAGGAGCTCCAGCACACCTTAAAATGAGCCTAGCTGGACCCCTGCAGGCATGTCAAACCATTTCAGATGCCATGGAATTCTTTAAATCTTACAGGGAAATGGACATAGACAAGGTAGTATCATTTAATGTGAATAAGAAACAGGACAAGAAGAAAGCTACACCACGATTTTCGAACATAAGACCATTTGGGAAACCTAATCAAATGCCCATAAGACAGAATGCAAACAAACCATGGAACCCAATTAGAAGGTTGACAGGATGGAAAAATACCCCATGGAAAGATATACAGAGCAACCCATGGAGACAGACATACCAACCAAAACCTTTTTTAGGCAATCGAAATTTCAAACCAAATTTCAGACCAAAATTTTTCAATCAGAACAACCACAGGCCCCCAAGAGCAGGACCCCCCAGACGCTACATACCAAGATGGACTTGATCAACCTGGCTGGTAGACCATTCGTAGCTATACCTATGATAACTAACAAAGGGCCGAGAATAGTAAAATGGCTAATAGTTGCATGTTCTGAAATTAGTATAATAACAGAATTTACAGAACATTTTAAAACCGACAAAAGGATTATAATACAGGGAGTAGCAGCAGAAACGGAAGTACCAGTAATAAAATTAAGACTCAAATTATATAATAAGGAATATGAGATTGAAGCAGCTAGCTTCAATGCACCCTGTAATATCCTAGGCATTAAAGAAATAAGGAAATTATTCCCAGACTTCCTAAATAATAAGAGAATAGCTAAGGTCAGATGTTATCTAGCAGAAGTAAAGATACAACCTATTAAATTACCACACACACCCCCGACCTTCACAGCACAATACCCTATCAAAGGAGGTATTAAGGAAATAACAGAGACTATACAAACTTTGCTAAAAGAAGGCATTATAGAGAAGTCTCAATCATTTAATTATAACAGCCCAGTATGGCTGGTGTTGAAACATAATGGCAAATGGAGATTTACGGTTGACTTCAGGAGAATAAATGAAAAAACACCCAAACTTCCAGGACAACTTCCCGATGTGGAAGACATCTTTCTTAGAATTAAAAATTCAGCTCCAAAGGCAATGGCAACTATAGACTTAAGTGATATGTTCTTTGGAATCCCATTACACCCAACATCTAGGGAACTTACTACATTTACATGGCAAGGACAGCAATATCAATTCTTGAGACTTCCTCAGGGGTATTTGAACAGTCCTATTATTGCACACAATACCTTAACAACTACATTAAAGAACTTCGAACCAGAATCAGAATGTAACTTATATACCTATGTAGAATATATAATGATAGTAGGACAAGCCATTGAAAAAGTACAAAGTACATTAGAGAAACTAATTCAACATTTAAGAAATGAAGGATGGACTATAAACCTAGAAAAAGTAAATAAAGCAGGAACAGAAGTAAAATTCTTAGGGGTACAATGGACTACAGAAGGACCAACAATACCAGAAGCAGTAATAGACAAATTAAAACAAATTAAGCGACCTCAGAATAAAACTGAGGTACAACATTTAATTGGCCTATTTGCATATTGGAGGCAACATATCCCATACCTACAGATCATATTACAGCCTTTATATAAAATAACAAAGAAAGCACAGGATTTTGAATGGGACCAAAACTGCGAAAATGCCATTAAACTGGTACTGGAATATATAAACCAGTACAGCCACCTATTTTATATACAGCCTGGTGACCATGTATTTGTGGACATCTTGTATATGCAGGGCTATGGTAATTGGAATATATTTTCAAAAAATAAAGACAGGGAAACGCCAATAGGCTTCTACTGCAAGAAATTCCCATGGTCAGAGAACAAATATTCGCTGTTCGAAAGAACCATATGGACAGCCTATGAGGCATTCAGGACAATCCACTCACTGCTCAAAGAGAACCATGTGACTCTCCGATCACATATACCCACTTTGGACTGGGTAAAGGCACAAGGAGAGGCATGGGCTGGGCTACCCATGGAAGGAAAGGTACTGCAATGGAAATGGTACCTTCAGGAGTTCCTTCGATCAACACCTCTGTCAGCAAAGGGGTCGGTACCAACGGTATCGGAGTCGATACTTCAGTCCGACAGGCCCATGACTCCAGAGGGATACATTTTCCCAACCTCAACCCCTCCCCAGAAACAGGTACCAATGGGCCATTGGGGGACTAGAGAGTACGATCCCTCTCTGGTTAATGCCTGGTTCACTGATGGATCAGCAACCACGGTGAACAACAAAGTGAGATGGAAAGCAGCCGCTTATAGACCTGGGGATGGAATGGTCATTACAGACCAGGGCACTGATAAATCAGCCCAACATGCAGAAGTTATAGCCGCACTATTGGCGATAAGACAAACCATAAAGGACAATTATAAACAAATTTATTTATACACCGATTCATGGTGTGTGGCAAATGGCATAGCAGTATGGTCAGGTAAATGGAGAAATAATGGATGGAAAATTAATGGTAAAGACATATGGTCAAAGGCAGCATGGCAGGAATTGGATGAAGCAAGCAGATTAATCAAAATCATAGTATATCATGTAGATGCACATACCAAGAAACAGGATGAGACAAGTAAAAACAATGAAGTAGTAGACAAACTAGCTTCAGCATTAAGCATAAAGTTAAAAGGTACATGGAAGGCAAACATTGATCCAGAAACAGGAAAAGGTAAAATACAGAGAGAATGGATACAGATAAGACCATTAACTAAGGACATACCTATAAGTACAGAAGAGGTACTGAAAATCCATGAGCAGTTAGGACATGTAGGTACGCATGCATTAAAAAGTTGGTTCGATAAAAGAAATCTTAAGATAACATGGCAGACAATAAGGAAAGCAATCAATAGTTGTAACAATTGCCCAAAGGCTATTACAAGATTAACACGCAATTACCAAGGGATAATAGGACACCGAATGGATTTTAATAAAATCCTACAAATAGACTTCATAGGACCATTAAACAACTTCAAGGGAAAATATTGCTGTACCCTAGTAGACATAATGACAGGTCTCGGGATGGCCCGAGAAAGCACACACCCAGACCAAAACACAACGATACTTACAGTCTGGGGATGGTGCGCAGCATATGGAACACCTGATATAATACAATCAGACCAAGGAACTCATTTTACAGGAGCCAAAACACAAAGCATGGCTAGAAACTTAAACATTCAATGGGACTTCCATAGAGCCTATACACCAACAGCAGCCGGAGCAATAGAAAGATGGAACGGAATGATTAAAAAGCAACTAGAGATGCATAAGGGAATACCACTGTCATTAGCAATAAAAATAGCAACTTATGAATTGAATACCAGACCCAGAATAAATAGGAAGTCACCAATAGAAGAAGCTATAGAAAAACAACATACAATAGATTATCCTACAGTTATAGATAGAGAAGTAATAAGGAATCCCAATTGCCTTTACAGGAACCGGAAGAATAACAAATTATCCCCAGCAGAAATAATAGCACCAGGAACAGGAAACAACATGTGGATAACTCAAGGTAAAAAGGACTTGAAATTAGCCAGGCTGGAGGATATAGCATAAACGTGTGTCAGGGAGGTGATATTCATAAGGGCAACCCTCCTGACGATTTGGCTAATAGCCATTGCAGTATACATAGTGCTGCCAATCTTAGAATTTATTTTTCCCTTCTGCAACATCATTTACCAAAGATACGACTCAAACAACACAGTCAACAATACCAATCCTGGATACGCTTCTGCAGCATCCAGAGCAGCCAACTTCACGGTATGCTGGATACACTATCTGCATAGGAGGCAATAAGAATAGCAAATGTGATGTACACACTAAAGGCAAGCAAGCTATATGCTATTGGGGCCTTTGTATGCTCATTTTTCTGTCTCAGGTTAGCAGATGCGATGGCAATAACAGCATACCAATGCCAGCCCTATTGGACAGTACACCCACAACAAACAGACCCACCACCACACCACATGTTATACAAGTGGGCACTAGGAAACAGAATACTGTTGCTACACCAACGATTTATGATTTAGAAGGCAAATTAC
>CABHPQ010138471.1:14042-34558 GCA_902168405.1 Peromyscus aztecus | reverse complement strand
ACACACACACACACACACACACACACACACACACACACACACACAATGCTAATATCAAACATTGTAACAATGCAGTCAAAATATACAAATCTGATACTTACACGCTAACTAATAATGGTACAAAAATACTAAACATTTTCGTTTTCCTTGATAAGTCAGTTTCCATAAGCACAGAAATAGTTGTGTGTACAGGGAAAACAGCACAATGCTCAGTGCTGTTCTTAAATCTGAGCTCCTGAAGCACAGTGTCCTGTGTGTGGGCATATGCAATTCAGAGTGTGCTGTGTGCTCAGAACAAATACCATAATAGACTTGTGATGCAGCATGGCAGAGTGAGGCCAGAAAGACCACAGATTCATTACCCGTTTGATTTCGAGATAAGTTTTGGTCACATAGCTCAGAAACTTTTTACTGATGCCAATTGTTTTTCAACACCATACATCAGTTTGGCGACTCCATTTGGGGCCGCAAACACAGTTTATGGAGTGGGGTTGAAGATAACTACGGTTCCAGAGCTGTGGCTGCCACAGCTGCATAACATCACTGGAGAGATTCACACTGAATGCTACTAGACCTGATAAAAAAGACACAAAATTCAATCAACAGTGCTTTTTGAATGTCTGTTGTCTCAACTCCAGTCTATCCTTCAGAATAATATTATAAGTTGTTAGAACTGCCTGAAATTCAATTGGCCCCAGAGGCGAACATTTTCCTTCTCCCCACAGTGAGATTCCTGGGAAAACTGCAATTCCTAGGACTCAGTTGTTTCTATAGCCAAAGGGAGGGGCACAAGCATGTCTTTAGAATGTCTCTGTTCCTGCAAGGAAGTTTACATCAATGTAGAATAAAGTAACTAGTGTGGGCACGTTTTCAGGGGCCACATGACAAAAGAGAACAAGTTGGTTCATCAGGTGAGTCACACCTAACTTGACTTTGATGTTCTGGTACTTCCTGGTCGAGTGTTATGTTAGGCCTTTGGCCATCTTTGAGCCCTGGTGCCTCCTATCTCAGTGGAGACTGAAAGGTTCAATTTTTGGTTTGGGTGTTAGGAGCCAAATCCACCAAAGAAGAGACATGGACACGCTTAAAGCCAGAGGGACAAAGTCTTTGTCACTGTTTATCACTGAAGGGCAACTGCATGGAGAATTTGCCCAAATCATGAAGCCCTGATCCTTACAGTTCTTAGTCTTCAATGCATAAAACCACATCCTAGTTGACACACTTGAGTTATCAAGAACAGTTAGCAAGAGCAGAACTACAGGAGCTGAAAAGCAATGTTAGTACATTGAAGGATTTTTCCTACATCCTTGATAAATTGGGTCTTCATTCCCACTTTAACCAGTGTTGGGACCTACATGTAGGGTTTTAAGGTCAGTAACTCTAATGGTGCCTCTAACATGGCATCAGTTGTGCTTACGTCTGGGGGCCTGTTACATGGGTAGACATTCACAATGGAGAGACTATGGTTTGTTCCCAACATATTGAGAGCCACTGGTAGCAAAAGTCCATGGGAGTATACAACAGTGACAACTAGAGTTCAGAAGGTCACACTATCAGAACTAAGGGTTCTGTTAGAGGAAACCATAATGTCTCAAAGTATTACTGACTTTTGAATGAATTGGCTGTCTCTTGTAAACTTCTTGTGCAATAACAGCTATGATTCTCTCCATTTACCATGCATTTCCACGTTATGTGTAAATGTAATCTCACAATTGCCTCTCAATCTTGGGCACAAGTTTCCCTATACATTTGGGGTAATTGGATGACTGTCCCCAGCTGTGTTAATTTTTCATTAATATATATGTGGCCAGGGCCATTCTCCAGACAAAAGTATTTCATCAAAGATACCTTTTTCCAAGGACAAAACTGCATATACATAAACATTTGCTCATCTCACCCACAGATAGAGAAAATAACCACTAACATTAAATCCTCAATTCCTTACCTTCCCCCCAGGTTATTTACATGAGACCCTAACTTAAGAGATTTACTGCTCACCTTCCTGGGATGATGTTTTAGCCACTAGCTAGTTACTGAGTTAAGGTAGTTACTTCCCACTGATCCAAGGAGATTGCCTTCAAGGCCAGGCAGGCATAGGTGCTAAGCTTCTTTCTTGTGCAAATTAAGTTTTAACTCCTCCTCAGCCAGGTGCTATTCCTAGACTCTCTAACTGATTTTAGCCTTCAGTTGACCCTACCAGAAAACTCCCCTTTAGTCACTCCTCTTTTGGGTTGTAATTGAAAGATGACAATTATTGCTTTATGTGTGGATCCTTATCAACTCTCTCTGTGACCCTGAAAACTTCAAGCCTCGCATTGCTTTGCCAAGGAATTACTGCATGTGTATATACTGGTTCTCTGAGAGCACTGGAGAGAATGGATTTAGAAGAACAAAGATGAGGATGGAGATGGAAAGAACTAGGTAGACACGAGAGAACAGTAGAAGGGACTGAGAGGAGCTAAGTATGAAAACAGAAAAGAAACTGTGTAGCTGGAATTGACTTAGAAGAATAAAGTGAATGGACTAAAGAACTCAGTGTGCTTAGATTCATTTGATACCCCTCAGATTAGTATCCTTAGTCACTTGTAGCATCTGTTCTGGACCCTGATAGAAATCCCCTCAAGGCAGGCACTTGAGGGGAATTCGGTACCAACATTGTGACAGAGCTGTTTTGATAGAGATGGTTTAATGCTACTAAAGTAAATGAAGTCAATACAAAATGGAACACTGAATAGACAACCATCTTCCTCAAGGGACTACTCAGCTCTGTGCACTAGCATGGTAAGTGATAGCCTTTCACTTCCTCTGATACTAATATCATAACATTTGCTTATTATGTATACCATGTAAGACATACAGTCCTTCTTCATAGGCACCACAGACCTACCCAGATTCAGCACATTCTTCCTATAAATATACCCTGCCAGTCAAATGCCTGCTCTCCTCCATGATTATCCAGGTCTTGCCGCATCCTGCCATACTCCCATAGGAAACCAAGCCTAGCTATGTGGTCTAATTCTTCTTGAAACACAACTGTTGTGCAACTTGCATTGTTTACACATTATTTCTCATAAATTCAATATTTTGCCTTTTTTCTCCCCCAAATTAATTCATTTTCACCAGTATATACATACATGTTCATATGTGGGGGGGTGGGGGGTGTGGAGAAGTCAAAATCAGCTGTCCTCTTCAGTGGTTCTTCACCTTATTTTTGAGACAGGATCTCTCATTGAACCTGGGACTTGATGATTTGGCTAAGCTGCCTAATGGTCAGCAAGCCCTAAGGACTCCACTGAAGATCCCTTCATCTGTCTCCCAGTGATGGAACTACAGGCATCTTCTATGACTAGCCCTCACCATGGGTTCTAAGGATGAGAGACAGGTCTTCATGACTGTGCAAATGCTTTACCAACTGAGCTAGCTCACATCTTGTTATGATCTTTAAAAAGTAACACATTCTCTCTCTCTTTCTTTCTCTTTCCCTCCCTCCTTCTCTCCCTTGCTCCCTCTAACGGACTGGTTTTTTTTTTTTTTTTTTTTTTTTTTTTTAAAAAAAAGTTGTTTTTTTACTTCATTCAGTCTGGCCCATTAGCCTCTTGGAAGAATTAGGATTAATCATTCTGTATTTCCAGGATTTATCAGTTACTACTTACCCAGTGAGGTTAAAAGTTTTGAAACAAGAAGCAAATGCCTCATATAGTCTAATCATTGGTTAATACATTCTTTCAAATAAACAATTTTAAGAACAGTATTTTGTTTACAGTGGGTGACATTTAGATATTCCTGATTACTTAGCTGCCTGACAAGTATAAAGAATTCTTTTTTGCTCTAACAGCATCAAACATGTGTGGGAAAGCTTAACATTTAAGCAATTTAGCTTTATATTTACAATTATCCTCCTGCCTGACAGCTTACAGAGGAAACATCCAGATGTGTCACTGAACATTTCACTTTTTAAGCAGATGTTTCAGTATTTACTACACAATTTTTTCAATGAAAAACAGTAATTTTTGTAACATTCTTAATAGAACAATATTTTTTGCAGCCTTTGGAATCCAATTGTTCTGTTCTTTGCTCAAGAGAAAATCCACTTTTCTTGAAGCTGGACTAAAAAAATAAATAAATAAACTCATGTTTTTTTCTCTCTGTATCTTTTCATGGCCAATCAGGGTAATCATTTTTTACTCACTGCTGTAATAGAAAAGCCTCCTCTTTTATGTGTCGCAGAGAAATTGCCCTGGGAATTGGGCTGTTGCATAAAAGTTTAGTCTGTATCAGTGCATATCATGTTTCCCTAGCATAGTGAAGATCCCCGTTGATTGGGAGTCAGTTCATGGGTCTGTGTCAAAGAGGGGAGGAAGAACAAGAACTGAACCTTACCTTTCCTTCTATTTCTGAATTCAAATGGCAGCCATGTCTCCAACTAAACAGGGAAATACTATTTTCTGATCTGACTATTTGCTTACAAAGATAAAAAGCTGATTTAAGCTCACCCAGACATTAAAACTTTCATGGAAAATAGATTAAATTGCTAAGATACAGTAGACATTTTGGCCATGTCTAGTCAGAAGCATCCTTTCTCCTTCATCTTCTATGCTTGTTAGTTTTATTTTAATTTTTTTTCATTTTACATACAGACCACAGATCCTCCTCCCTCCCCACCTCCCACTCCCCTCCACCTCCTCCCCACCTCACCTTCCCATTTACTCCTCAGGAAAGGATAACTCCTCTCATGAGGAGTTAACAAAATTTGGCACATCAAGTAGAGGCAGGCCCAACCTCCTCCCCACTGCATGAATGCTAAGCAAGGTATCCCAGCATAGGGAATTGGCTCCAAAAAGCCAGTTCATGCACCACAGATAAATCCTGGTCCCACTTCCAGGGGCCCCACAAAGAGACCAAGCCACACAACTGTCACCCACAGAGGGCATAGTTTGGTCCCCTGCAGGTTCCCTAGCCATTCGTGAGTTCCCACTAGCTTGGGTCAGCTGTCTCTGTGGGTCATAATCTTGACCACCTGCCCTGCTCATACAATAATCCCTCCTCCCTTTCTTTAACTGGATTCCAGGTGCTCAGTTCAGTGCATGGCTGTGGATTTCTGCATCTGCTTCCATCAGTCACTGGATGAAGGCTCTATGATGACAATTAGGGTATTCACCAATCTGATTACTGGGAAAGGCCAGTTTAGGCACCCTTTCAACTATTGCTAGAAGTCTTAGCTGGGGTCCTGCTTGTGGATCCCTGGGAAATTCCCTAGTACCAGGTTTCTCTCTAACTCCATAATTGCTCCCTCTATCAAGATATTTTTTTCATTTTTTTCTCCCTCTGAGTTCCTCTCCCTACTTGACCATCCCAATTCCTCATGTTCTCATCCCCTATCACCATCGCTCTCCACCCCACCCCAGTTTACCCAGGAGATCTTATCCATTTCCCCCTTTCACTACAATTCATGCATGTCTGTTCTAGAATATTATTTTAAGATGTGTTACATTTGTTTATACTGTGGAGCATTTGTTTAATGATGCAAAAATGTGTTGCATTCTTGTATGTTGCATTTGTTTAACTCTGTGAAGCTGTGTTACTTTGCTTGTCTAAAATACCTGATGGTCTTAAAGAGCTGAATGGCTAATAGCAAGACAGCAAAAAGGATAGATGGGTCAGGTAAGCAGAGAGATTAAATAGAAGGAGAAATCTGGAAGGAAAAGAAGAAGGAATGAGATAGGAAGGAAGAGGATGTTAGGAGCCAGCCACCCAGCCATCCAGTCACACAACCAGCCAGGGAGTAAGAGGTAAAGTAAGATATACAGAAATAAGAAAAGGAAAGAGCCCAGAGGCAGGAGGCACATGGGATAATTTAAAGTTAAGAAAGGCTGGCAAGAAACAAGCCAAGCTAAGTCCAGGCATTTAAAATTAAGAATAAGTCTCCCTGTGTGATTTATTTGGGACCTGGGTGGCAGGTCCCTCAAAAGAACAAGAATAATCAACAACATGTGCCACTTTATGGTAATTTTTGTTACCTAGTTTCTCTGGGATTGTGGTTTGTAGCCTGGTTATCCTTTGCTTTATATCCAATATCCACTTATGAGTGGATACGTACCATGTTGGTCTTTCTGGGTCTGGGTTACCTCACTCAATATGATACATTTTTCTAGTTCCATCCATTTGCCTGCAAATTTCATGATGTCATTATTTGTTACTGCTAAGAAATACTCCATTGTGTAAATGTACCACATTTTCTTTATCCATTCTTCAGTTGAGTGGCATCTAGACTGTTTCTAGGTTCTGGCTATTACAAATAATGCTGCTATGAAAATAGTTGAGCAAGTGTCCTTGTGGTATGATTGAGCATCCTTTGAGTATATGCCCCAGAATGATATTGCTGGGTTTTGAGGTAGATTGATTCCCAATTTTGTGAGAAACTGCCATACTGATTTCCAAAGTGGCTGTACCAGTTTGTATTCCCACCAGCAGTGGAGGAGTGTTCCCCTTATTCCACATCCTCTAAAACATAAGCTGTCATCAGTGTTTTGTTTTTTTATTTTAGCCACTCTAAAATAAGAGGTGTAAGATGATATCTCAAAGTCATTTTGATTTTCATTGTGCTGATGCCTAAGGATGTTGAGTAATCTCTTAAATGTCTTTTGGCCATTTAAAATTCTCCTGTTCAGAATTCTCTGTTTAGACCTCTATCCCAATTTTAAATTGGATTATATTTTATTTTGAGGTCTAGTTTTGTGAGTTCTTCATATATTTTGGAGATCAGCCCTCTGTCAGATGAGAGGTTGGTGAAGATCTTTTACCATTCTGCAGGCTGTCATTTTGTCTTATTGACAGTGTCCTTTGCTCTACAAAAGCTTCTCAGTTTCAAGAGGTCCCATTTATTAAGTGTTGCTCTTAGTGTCTGTGCTACTAGTGTTATATTTAGGAAGTAGTCCCCTGTGCCAATGAGATCAAGGCTACTTCCCACTTTCTCTTCAATCAGGTTCAATGTAACTGGATTTATGTTGAGGTCTTTGATCCACTTGGACTTGAGTTTTGTGCATGGCAATAGATATGGATCTATTTTTGCATTCTTCTATAGGCTGGCATACAGTTATGCCAACACCATTCATTGAAGATGCTTTCTTTTTTCCATGGCACAATTTTGGCTTTTTGTACAAAATCAAGTGTTCATAGGTGTGTGGATTAATGTCAGGGTCTTCAATTTGATTTCATTGATCCATATGCCAATACCAATCTGTTTTTATTACTATATTTTTATAGTAGAGCTTAAAGTCAGGGATGATGACACCTCCAGAAGTTTCTTTATTGTACAGTATTGTTTTGGCTATCCTGGGTTTTTTGTTTTTCAATATAAAATTGTTGTTTGAAGGTCTGTGAAGAATTGTGTTGTGATTTTGATGGGGATTGCAGTGAATCTGTAGATTGCTTTTGGCAAGATTATTATTTTTACTATGTTGATCCTACCTATCCAAGAGTGTGGGAGATCTTTCCATTTTCTGATATCTGCTTCAATTTCTTTCTTCAAAGACTTAAAGTTCTTGTTATACAGATCTTTCACTTGTGTGGTTAGACTTACCCCAAGATAATTTATGTTATTTGTGGCTATTATAAAAGGTGAAGTTTCTCTGATTTTTGTCTCAGCCTGTTTATCATTTGTATATAGGAGGGCTACTGATTTTTTTTAATCTCATATCCTACCACATTGCTGAAAGTGTAAACTATAGGAATTCCCTGGTAGAATTTTTCAGGACCCTTATGAATACTATCATATCATCTGCAAATAGCAAAATTTGACTTCTTCCTTCCCTACTTGTATTCTATTGGTCTCCTTTTATTGTCTTATTGCTCTGGCTAGGACTTTGGGCACTATATTTAACAGATATGGAGAGAGTAGACAGCCTTGTCTTGTTCCTGATTTTAGTGAGCATAGTTTTATCTACATAAAACGCCTGGCATGGTCCCACATGCAGCTGTATCCTCAGTGCTGTGATGGGCAGAGATGAGGATTGCTATGGTTATATAGTCTGATCATGTGTGTGCACATGTGCTCACACTCATATACATACCTGTATCAGAATAGCAACTAATACAAGGTGCTGTGGGATGCTCTGTATGTTAGATGTGTTGCTCTGATTGGTTAATAAATAAAACACTGATTGGCCAGTAGCCAGGCAGGAAGTATAGGCTGGACAAGGAGAGAGGAGAATTTGGGGAAATGGAAGGCTGAGTCAGAGAGATGCTGCCAGACACCTCCATGAAAAACAAGATGTAAGGTACCAGTAAGCCACGAGCCAAGTGGCAACTTATGGATTAATAGAAATGGGTTAATTTAAGATATAAGAACTAGATAACAAGAAGCCTGCTACGGCCATACAGTTTGTAAGAAATATAATTCTCTGTATGTTTTCTTGGTTGGGTCTAAGTGGCTGATGGACTGGCAGGTGAGAGAGATTTGTATACTCACTGTGGGACAGGCAGTACTGGAGAAAACTCCAGCTACAACAAGATCATTAACATGGTGACATATTTCATGTTAAAATCTAAGCAAATCCAATTAGAGAGTATTCATCTTATTTTTATCAATTTAAGGAGGGATTATTCTAGTCCTTGATTTTTTAAAGAAACAGTGATTTACAAGTAGAATTTATTACTACTTTATTTGGCATTTATTACCTGATGAGTAAATAAAATGTCAGATATACTAAACACAATATATTAAAGATAACCTATGATGTGAATACAGTCAGAGACACCATTGTGCTCACTCAGCTTTGTTTTCAGTTTCAGTTTTCTATTTTGTAAAAATTATTGTCAGTTTTGGCAACAGAAAAAGCCATACTACTCAAGGAAAAAAACATCCAACTGTGACTAACACCTAACATTTTGTAAAATCCTGTGCTATTGGGTATATAACCTACATTAATTATGCCTTATATCAAGGGAAGAAATACTAGCTCATAATTCACAGTTTGCCTCTACCTATGTCCTAATTGGTGTGTAAACTTGAGCCAGCTTCTCAGGACCATTTTAATTGCTGCTTCCTTCAAGGTTAATATCTAATGATTTACACATTTCCATTGCATTTAATTTAAAAAATAAAAAGATTAAAAAAAGTCTCCCATTGATATTTCAGTCCTTAATATAAAGTGTTTGCACCCAAGAATGAAGAGCTGAATTTGATTCTCAGAATTCACATTTTAAATATCTAAGCACGTAAAGAAGGCTCAGCAATCAAGAGCATTTGCTTTCTTGTAGGAACTGGGTCCATTTCTAATCACATACATTGGTGACTCATAATTACATACAACTCCAGCTCCATGGTATCTGACACTCTCTCTGTCTTCGACAAGCACCTGAGTGTATATGGTACACATATATGCACTCACATACACACACATAAAATGAAATAAGTCTTTAAGAAAAATATACAAGCTTGGGCAACTGCATTTGTAATCCCAGTGGTGGGATGTTGTACAATATTATTTCAAGGTGTGATACTTTTGTTAATGCTCTGGAACATTTGTTCAATGATGCAAAATGTGAATGATTAAATAAAATTCACCTACAGTCAGGAGCTGAGTCAGCAGTTAGCTGAAAGGAAGTGGTAGGGAGGAGCCAGGTAGAGAAGGGTTTTTAAGGAGGGGCAAGGAGAAGCATGAGGGCTTTTTGGAGGATGAGAGCAAGGAGAGGAGGTGAGCTACTTGCTATTCAGCCTCTCTAAAGAGCAGAATGTCACCTTAACCTTTGAATTTTGAGTTATTTAGAGGGACAGAGATTTAGTTAAGTTCCCTTCATAGATTTGAAAGAGTTTTTTTTTTTTTTTTTTTTTTCCTGAGAGAACAGAATTTCCTCCAGCTATGGCCCTTGAGGCCTAACCACTGCTGGTAGCAGCAGAGTTGTAGTTGCGGATTCAGACAGCCATGGCTTAAAAGGCAGCAACAATATAGAAAAAAGGACAATAGTGGGAAGGTAGACACAGGTTGATACTGGTTTCCTGGGACTGTCTAGCCAGCCAGTGTACCTTGTTGCCAAGTTCCAGCCCTGTGAGAGATACTGCCTCAAAAAGAAAATAGAAGTGGAGAAGGGCTGACACTGTGGCCCTTTGATGGATTATTAGTCTAGTGTAAATGGGGCCATAGTACTGTAAAAAATAAATGAAAAATACAATGGTGGATTGTGCCTGAGGACCAACACCAGAGTTTGTCCTCTGGCCTCTCTCTCTCTCTCTCTCTCTCTCTCTCTCTCTCTCTCTCTCTCTCTCTCACACACACACACACACACACACACACACACACACACACGCACATGCATAATAAACAAAATAAAATAAAGTGTCTCCATCCAATCAGCTCTTTGCAATGGTGATAACAAAAAGTGATACGTTCATTATCACTATTATCCAGTCATAGGTCTGAAAGCATTTCCAAAAGATCCCACCCTACACATGCTGCCCACCCTATATAATGTTGGGTCACTTAGTTGATGACATCTATTCAAAAACATTTACTGTTAGCCTCCTGTGAATAGGGCCCAGAGAAGTCCAGCTGAATGAATCCGGTCTTAACTGAGTGCAACCATTCTCTGAACAGGGGATCCTGGATTGTGTGAAGGGGAGAAAGTGAGCTGCATTAATTGTTCTCTGTTCTGATGGTGGATACAATGTGACTAGATGCTTCAAGCTCCTGCTGTCTTGAACTCCACACTGGGATGGACCCTTGAACTATGCACTAAAATAAATGTTCCCTTATATTGTCTTGTTTGGGGTGTTTTATCACATAAGTAGAACATGAACTAAGACAAAAAGTGATAAAATGGGAACTTAAATATAGGTGTGGCTAATTTCAAGTCAATTTATCACCTGCTTTGCTACTTCTCATAACATCATTAACCTGGTGTATGTGTGTGTGTGTGTGTGTGTGTGTGTGTGTACATGTGTAGTTACATATATAAGTCAAAACACAATCTCGGTTTTCATTCCTCTGGTACCATCATTTTTTCTCTTTTTTCAGATAGGGGCTTTCATTAGCCTGGAACTTACTAAGCAGCCTTGGCTGTCTGATGGGTGAGTTCTGGGCATCTGACTGTCATTGCTTCCCAAGCTCTGGAATTACAACTGTACAACACCACATTCAGCTTTTTATATGGGTTCTGCAGATTGAACTCAGGTCCTCACCTCTGTAAAGCAAGCACTTTACTGAGTAAGTTATCTACACAGCCCATCTTTAACATGTTTCTTTCTGCTCCATTTTACACTCAAACAAGAGTTGGTCAATGTCAAGCACAAGACTAAACACCATCTACTTACTATACCAGGAGGAAAAATAAATAGAAAAGAAATGACCATGGGAGTGTTTATGTTTGTACCATTTCCTGACATTGATCCATATGAGAAAACTAGCTTATGCCACAGTATTACACTGGACAATTAAACATCTTTTTTATAAAGTATTTATGTATTTAGGACTAATGTATATATGTGTATTTATACACGTATGTATCCAATAAGAATTAAAGAAAACAAAGCCATGAATAATATAGAGGAAGAAAATGGAAAAGGGGTAATTATGTAATTATATAATAATCTCAAAACCTTAAGAATAATTATTGAAAGATTTACTTTTTAATTTAATATATGTTTCTTTGTATGTGTCTACATGAGTATATGTATACCACATGTATACAGGTCCTGTGGAGGCTAGAAGAAGGCATCCAATCCCCTGCAACTAGAGTCATAAGCAATTTTAAGATGCCCAATATGGGTGCTGAGACATCACTCCAGTCCCACTTAAATGTCTTTTAATCCATAAGATTTTAACTTAAAAAGCACAAAAAAATTAATCCAGGCACAAAATCCTTTTACAGTAAACCAAATTGAAAGAACAACAATCAAAGGATGAATTTAGAGTTACGTTTATTTAAACCTTTTGATCGGGAGTCTCACTCATAAGTGATTGGATGAGCAATGAAAATTGCTCCAGGAACTCGGATTCTTCAACCATAACAAAAATAACTACATAAAAAGAGAGTGATATAAAAAAAATTAGTTATCTTAAAATAAGTTAACCATATCTTTTTTTCTTTTTATCTGTTGTTCTCTCATACAATACATCCTGACCACAGCCTTCCGACCCTTCCCTCCTCCCAGCCCCCTCCCTCCCTCCCCTCTCCCCCAGAGCCACTGCTTCTCCATTTCCCTTCAGGGAAAGAGCAGGCTTCTGGAGGTTATCAACTGAATACAGCCTAACAAGTTGCGGTAAGATTAGGCAAAACCCCGCATATCAAGGTTGGACAAGGCAGCTCAGTAGTAGGAAAAGGTTTCTAGATGCCGGAAAAAGAATCAGAAACATCCCCACTCCCACTATTAGGAGTCTCACAAAAACCCCAGGCTAAACAACCACAACATATATGCAGACAACCTAGCTCAAACTCATGCAGGCTTTGTGATTGCTGCTTCAGTCTCTGTGAACCCCTATGATCCCTGCTTATTTAATTCTCTGGCCTGTGTTCTCCCGGTGTCCTTGACCCCTCTTGATTCTATAATCCTTCCTTTCCCTCTTTTGCAGGGTTCCATGAGCTCTGCCTAATGTTTGGCTGTGGTTCTCTATCTGCTCACATTGGCTGCCTGAGGAAACCTCTCTGATGATGATTAGTCTAGGCACCAATCCTATGAGTATAGGAGAATATTGTTAAGAATCATTGTAGGGAAAAGGGGCTGGCTAAAGAAAACCACCCTGACCCTGGAGCCAAAAACTAGGGAAAGATGGCTCAGATCAGGGCAGGAAGAAACACAGTTTGACTCAGTCAGATCAGATCTCTGCTCCTTGTGGTGATATTGTGTTCCCCAAAATATTGTTCCCCCTAATAAGTGTATCTGGGGTCAGAGAACAGAACAGACACTAGATATAGAGGCCAGAAAATGGTCGCACACAAACCTCTCACTTGGGAAGCAGAGATCCATCTGGATCTTTGTGAATTTAAAGCCACACTAGAAATAGCTAGGCATGGTGACTCAAGCCTTTTATCCCAGGAAGTGAGCCTTTAATCCCAGATAGTGATGGCAGAATGCAGAAAGGTATATAAGGCGTGAGGACCAGGAACTAGAGCTGGTTAAGCTTTTGGGCTTTTGAGCAGCAGTTCAGCTGAGATTCATTCTGGATGAGGACTCAGAGGCTTCCAGTCTGAGGAAATAGAATCAGCTGAGGAATTGGCAAGGTGAGGAAGCTGTGGCTTGTTCTGCTTCTCTGATCTTTCAGCATTCACCCCAATATCTGGTTCTGGGTTTGTATTCATTAATAAGACCTTTTAAGATTCGCGCTACAGCCCCTGGCCAACTGACTTGTGAAACCAACCAATCACAGAGCAGATAGTAGAAACCTGGGCCTGGAGTTGACTCCACCCCCAAGACTTCCTATGTAAACCATGCTGCCTAATCAGTTAGAAAAAAAGGTTGTTCTCTCCACTCTGGTAGAGGCAACTACTCTCCTGGACTCCTCCTTCCCAAATAAATCTCTTTCTCAAAAGAGTTTTGGGTGTGAAAATTTTTCATTCACTGGCATAGAGAAGATCCTTGCTGAGATGTCCCCCAGTGGACAAAACAAGGGAGAGCTGAAACAGTAGAGCAAGGAGGAGCTGAACAGAAAGATCTTTGCTGAGATGTCCCTCATTGCACAGAGTGAGAGAGAGCTAAAAAATAATACTTTTCTCTTGAGCCAGAGGAGATTGCTGCATTTCTGCAGGGGTTTCCCCTTTCACAGAGTGAAGCAAAAGAAGCAGCATCTTAGGCTGGAGAAGCAGAGCTCTGCTAGGAAGCCCCCTTAAGTGGGGACTGAGCAAAGCTCAGCTGTAGAGGCTCTCCCGGAGAGGAGAAGGATTGCTATATCCTGCGGGGAGACCATCTCCCATCATATCAGGTATACCTTGACTTTCCCAAAGAGTCAGGATATCCTTTTCTGCTGAAGCAGTTCCAGGCCTGACTCTCCCAAGAAGTCAGAAAAATTTCCCTTCCAGGTTTGGGCTACTTCTTTGCAATTCCAGCCATCAGAGCTGTGCTAAACAGCTCCAGATGTCCAGGACACCTTCAGGGCAGAGGTGTTGTACTAAGCAGCTCAAGTTGTTGCCTGACTCCCCAGGTAGTCAGAAGACCAAACCCACAGAGTTGTGAAACTCATGTTTTGCAACCAATTTACTTACAATCATTTCCTTAACTCTCTGTCTCTGTCTCTGTCTCTGTCTCTGTCTCTGTCTCTCTCTTTCTCTCTCTCCTTCATTTCTTCCTTCCTTTCTTTTTTGTTGCCAGGTGAGTTTGTTTCCACCCTAGTTCTCTGGTCTATGCATCTTCTAGTTTTTTGGCCATCCAGGCAGAGTAGGGAGTAAGTTCCATCTTGAGATGGGGACTTCAAGTTGGACCAGTCATTGTTTGGCCACTCCCACCTGTTATGAGGCACCATTTCCCAGCACATCTTGCAGGCAGGACAAATTTCGGGCCAAACATTTTGTAGTTAGATTGGTGTCCCAGTACCATCACTGGAAACCTTGTTAGTTACAAAAGATAGAAAGTTCAGGACCCTTTGCCTCCATTACTAGGAATACTCTCTAGGGTCACCCTCATAGATTCCAAGAAGTTTCCACTGCACAAGGTTTCCACATGATCCCCCAAATCACCCCCAATTCCGATATCTCCCTATACTCTCTCCTTCCATCCCTTCCTCATCCACCTGATCCCTCCTGTTCCCATCCCACTCACTCATAGTACAACTGCAGAACTCCTTCCAAGGGAGATCCATTCACCCTAGATCCCTCCTTGTTTCTTAGCCTCTCTTGGTCTATGGATTCTAGCATGATTATCTGTCATAGACCATACGAATGAATATGCATCAAATGACAACTGATATTCATAAAGTTGTAACACCAGATGAATAACTCTGTGATGGAGGAACCTCATCAAGCAAAGCTTATGGGGCCACTGTCTATGAATGCTATTTTGCTTCTGTCTGTAATTTTTCTCATGTGCCACTATATTTCTTCCCTAAAAACAGCTGTGGGTATTTCCCCCACTGCCTGTGTGTTTATCTCTTGAGTATATTTAATATACTGGGCACATTTATCTGTGGGTGATCAGGAAGATGATTATTTCTTAAGATGTATAATTTTTATGAATAGAAATAATACAAAGATATTTTTCAAAGCTCAGACTGACATAGGAAAATAACAGTATTTTCAGTTATAAAGACAGCTTTTTATACAATTAGCTTACATAAGACCTCATAGCAAATTCAAAGTAAATAAGTTGTACCTGCCAATGAATTAACAAAGACAAATTCCCAAGTGTCTTTAAGTAGGGCAGGCCGATAGGTTCCAGGAAATTGGCTCAGACCAGTTGCCAAGGCACGCACATAACATACTCCTTAAGAGCCAACCTGGAGTCTGCCTGAGGGCCTAGCAACAAGAGCTGTCAAAGTTCCTGGTCACTGTCAGAGGTCCTGATCAATATCAAAGTTCCTGATCATGCCCAGCCAATGAGAGATGACTACACAGACTGGGCACTGGGAGGAGGATATATGAGGTCTTCTCTGTTATTGAATAAATGAGTTCATTATTTGCCTTCAACAGACTCCCAGTGTCTGTGTCATTGACACCATGCCTTCTCACCCCCTCCCCCTAAGGAGCTGTTAGAATCCAAGCTACAGTGTCTGTTTGTTGAACCAAGGTCAGACACAAATCAAATTTAGTAGACATAACTTCCTTCACAAATTCTCTCAGGAATTAACTCTCTGCATGGATTTTTAACCACTCAAGATTCATCAAACTAACTGTTCATTGTTTAGGTTCTGAATTTCAATGTCACTCTCCACCAGGAAATGCTGAACACTCATCGATATGCCTCCCATCCTTGCTTTACAGCCTGGCTGACAGCCAAGCATTACCATAGTTACTCACTCACTGGCCAGTCAGTGTGACATCCCAAGTCAGAGAGATATCATGTGATTTCTCATTCGTTATCAGAATGGCTCTGACTCTCAAAATGTAACTCACATATTTGTCTGGAGTTTTTCTGTGAGACAGATATGTAGCTGGGTGGAGAGTTGTAGCCATGTGGAAACAGGGATATTTTCAGAAAGAGACTTTTCAAGATGAAGTAAAACAGAAAGTTACCATCAGAACACATGTGTTTCTTTCCTAAATACCCTCAGATCGATGATAATTATTCTTAAGTCCCACTACACTGAGACTTTTCTTTTTCCCCCAGAGTAGTCCTTGGAGCTGGTCTCTCAGGCTGTGATAATTATCCTTTATTTAACAGCTAATATCCACTTATAAGTGATTACATACTATGTTGCCTTTCTGGGTCCGGGTTACTTCACTCAGCATGATTTATTTCTAGTTCTATCCATTTGCCTGCACATTTCATGACATCATTGTTTTTAGTAGCTTTGTATTACTCCAATGTATAAATGGAACATTTTCTTTATCTACTTTTTGGTTGAGGGACATCTAGGTTGTTTCTGGTTTCTGGCTATTGTGAATAAAGCTGGTATGAACACAACTGAGCAAGTGTCCTTGTGATAGTATGGACCATCTTTGTATAGATGCCCAGGAGTGATATAGCTGAGTCATGAAATACATATTCCTAATGTTCCAAGGAAAAAAGTTACCAGCATGTTGATCTCCCTAGTTTGCACACCAATCAACAATGGAAGAGTGTTCTCCTTGCTCCACATCCTCTCCAGCATGATTGTTACTTGTGATATTAATCTTAGCCATTCTGAGAGCTATAAGATGGAATCTCAGAGTCATTTTGATTTC
Organism: Peromyscus aztecus; assembly: GCA_902168405.1. Classification (NCBI taxonomy): domain Eukaryota; kingdom Metazoa; phylum Chordata; class Mammalia; order Rodentia; family Cricetidae; genus Peromyscus; species Peromyscus aztecus. The sequence goes on along the minus strand of CABHPQ010138471.1, from coordinate 17,752 downwards.
CATTTCCCTTATGGCAAAGGATGTTGAATATTTCTTTAAGTGTTTCTAAGTCATCTGAATTTACTCTACTGAGAATTCTTGTCTAGGTCTGTACACCATTTTAAAATTAGATTGCTTGTTTTTTTATGTCTAGTTTCTTGAGTTCTTTATATAATTTGGATATTAGCCCTCTATCAGGTGTGGAGTTTGTGAAAATCTTTTCCCATTCTATAGGCTACCATTTTATCCTATTGACTATGCTTCCTTTGCCTTATGGAAACTCTTCAGTTTCATGAGGTCCTACTTATAGTTTATCAGTCTTAGAGCATGCACTATCACTGTTGTGTTTAGGGAGTTTTCTCCTGTGCCAATGCACTCAAGACTATTCCCTACATTTTTTCTTTGAGTTTCAGGGTATATAGTTTAATGTTGGGGTTTCTGATCAATTTGGACTTGAGTTTTGTGCAGGGTGATAATTATAGATCTATTTGCATTCTTCTGCATGTAGATATCCAATTAAACCAGCACCATTTGTTGAAGATGCTTTCTTATTTCCATTGCATATTTCTGACATCTTTATAAAAAATTGGGTTTCCATAGGTATCTGAATTTATGTCAAGGCATTTAATTCAATTCCATTGATCAACATATTTTTGCCAATGCCATGTGCTTTTTATGACTATAGCTCTGTAATATAGCTTAAAATCAGGGATGGTGATAGTGCTAGAAGTTCTTTTACTGTAAAGGATTGTTTTTACCTATCCTGATTTTTTTTTTTGGCTTTCCATGTGAAATTAACTATTGCTCTTTCAAGGACTGTGAAAAATCATATTGGAATCTTGATGAGTATTGTGTCAAATCTGTAGATTGCTTTTGATAGGATGGCCATTTTACGATGTTAATCCTACAGATCTATGAGAATGGGAGGTCTTTCCATCTTCAGCTGTATTCAATTTCTTTTTTCAAGACTTGAAGTTTTATCAAGTCTTTCACTTGTTTTATTACAGTTACCCCAAGATATTTTGAATTATTTGAGGCTAATGTGAAAGGTGTTGTTTCCTTGATTTCTTTCTCAGTCCATTTGTCATTTTTATATAGGAGTGATGCTGATTTTTTTTCTTAGTTAATCTTGTATCCAGCCACTTCACTTAAAGTGTTTATCAGCTGTAGAAGTTCCCTGGCAGAATTTTTGTGGTCACTTATGTATATTATATCATCTGCAAATAAAGATACTTTGACTTCTCTCTTTCCAATTTATATGCCCTTGATCTCCTTTGCTTGTCTTTTGTTTTGAGTGTTATTGTTTTTGTTTTTCAAGACAGGGTTTCTCTGTGTAGTTTTGGAGCCTTTCCTGGAACTCTCCCTATAGACCAAGCTGTCCTCAAGATCACAGAGATCTGCCTGCCTCTGCCTTCCAAGTGCTAGGATTAAAGTTGTACACCACCACCATCTAGTCCCTTCAGTTGTCTTATTGCTCTAGCTAGAACTTCAAGTTCTGTATTGAATAGGTGTGGAGAGAGTGGACAACTTTGTCCTGTTTCTGACTTTAGGGTAATTTGGTTTTCATTCCATTTAATTTTTATATTCCCTATAGGCTTGCTGGAAGTTGACTTTATTATGTCTAGGTATGACAATTGCATCCTTAATCTCTCTGAAAATTTTATCATGAAGAGGTGTTTGATTTTGTCAAAGGCATTGGCAACATCTAGTTAGATGATCATGTGCATCTTTTTCTTTCAGTCTATTTATATGGTGGATTACATTGTCAGATTTTCATATGTTGAAATATCCATGTATCTCTGGAATAAATCTTACTTGGTCATGGTAGATGATTTTTTGATGTGTTCTTGGATATGAGTTGCAAGTGTTTTGCTCAAGCTGCAAATATTTTTGCATCTATGTTCATTATGGAAATAATTCTCTTTCTTTGTTGAAATTTTGTGTGATTTGGGTATCATGGTGACTGGCTTCATAAAATGAATTTGGCAATGTTCCTTTTGTTTCTATTTTGTGGAATAATTTAAGGAGTATTAGAATTTTCTTTCCTTTAAAAGTCTACTACAACTCTCCACTAAAACCAATGGGCCTCAGATTTTGGTTTCTTTTTGTTTGTTTGTTTGTTTGTTTTGTTGTTGATTGTGTTATTTTTTTCATTTTACTTTATTAAGAAATTTTCTACTCACTCTATATACTACCCACCGAACCCACCTCCTCCCACCTCTCACCTCCCAGTCCTCTCTCACAAGTCAACCCACATCCCTGCATCTCCCAAATAAAGGTCTCCCATGGGGAGTCTGCAGAGCCCAGAACACAGTCTAGTCAGGTCCAAGCCCCTTCCCACTGCACCAAGGCTTCACAAGGCATTACACCGCAGGCACCAGATTCCCCAAAGCCTGCCCATGCACCAGAGATGGATCCCTGTCCCCTGCCTGGGTGCTCCCCAAACAGTTCAAGCCAAACAACTGTCTTTCATATCTAGAGGGCCTAGTCCAGTCCCATGGGGGCTCCATAGCCATTAATCTACAGTTCATGGGCTTCCTCTAGTGTGGACAGTCATCTCTACACGTCTTCCCATCATGATCTTAACATCCCTTGCCTGCAGAATCCCTCCTCTCTCTCATTAATTGGATTCCCAGAGCTCAGCCTGGTGCCTGGTCATGAATCTCTGCATTTGCCTCCATTAGTCACTGGACAAAGGCTCTATGATGATAGTTAGGGTATTTGCTAGACTGGTCACCAGAGTAGACCAGTCAAGGCACCCTCTAGACTACTGCCAGCAGTCCAAGGTGGGGTATTCCTTGTGGATTCCTGCGAGCCTCCCCAGCATCCTGCCTATTCCTATTCCCATGATGTCCTCATCTATCATGGTATCTCCCTCCTTGCCCTCTCACTCTGTCCCTGTTCCAACTCGACCCTGTGATTTCCTTATGTTCTCATCTCCCACAACTTGCCTTGTGCCACCCCCTAAACCCAGTCTGCTCTTGCAGATCTCATCTACTTCTTATTTGCTGGGTCATCCATGTGTCCCTCCTAGGGTCTTTCCCTATTAGCTAGCCTCTCTGGAGCTGTGGGTTGCAGTCTGGCCATCCCTTCCCTCACATCCAGTATCTACTTATGAGTGAGTACATACTATGTTTGTCCTTCTGAGTCTGGGTTACCTCAATCAGGATGATATTTTCTAGTTCCATCCATTTGCCTACAAATTTCATGATATCATTGTTCTTTACTGCTGAGTAGTACTCCATTGTGTATATGTGCCACATTTTCTTTATCCGTTCTTCAGTTGAGGGTTATCTAGGTTGTTTCCATGTTCTTGCTATTATGAATAATGCTGTTATGAACATAGTTGAGCATGTGTCCTTGTGGTAAGATTGAGCATTCCTTGGGTATATGCCCAAGAGTGATATAGCTGGGTCTTGAGGAAGACTGATTCCCAATTTTCTGAGAAACCACCATACTGATTTCCAGAGTAGCTGTACAAGTTTGCATTCCCACCAACAGTGGAGGAGTGTTCTCCTTGCTCCACATCCTCTCCAACATAGTCTGTCTTCAGTGGTTTTGATCTTAGCCATTCTGACAGGTGTAAGATGGTGTCTCAGAGTTATTTTGATTTGCATTTCCCTTATGACTAAAGATGTTCAGCAATTCCTTTAATGTCTTTCAGCCATTTTGCTGTGGGATGTTCTGTATGGCAAATGTGTTGCTAATAAAATACTGATTGGCCAGTGGCT
>CABHPQ010138471.1:0-13942 GCA_902168405.1 Peromyscus aztecus | reverse complement strand
TTTGTGTCCCCATAAGATACAGTGCCCCCCTCCAGCAGGAAGCAGTAAGAGAAGCTATGCCCAAATTCCCAAATTATATGTAATTTACTTTAAGGTTAAAACCTTCCTTTTTGAAAAAAAAAAGGGGGAAGTGCTGTGGGATGTTCTGTATGGCAAATGTGTTGCTAATAAAATACTGATTGGCCAGTGGCTAGGCAGGAGGTATGGGCGGGACTAGCAGAGAGAATAAAAAGAATAGGAAGGCAGAAGGGGTCACTGACTGCCAGCCACCGCCAGGACAAGCAGCATGAAAAGATGCCGATAAGCCACGAGCCACGTGGCAAGGTATAGATTTATAGAAATGGATTGATATAAGATATAAGGACAGTTAGCAAGAAGCCTGCCACGGCCATGCAGTTTGTAAGCAATGTAAGTCTCTGTGTTTACTTGGTTGGGTCTGAGAGGCTGTGGGACTGGCAGGTAAAAGAGATTTATCCTGACTGTGGGCCAGGCAGGAAAACTTAAGCAACACCATTTGATATTCTTCTGTTGAGATTTCTCTGCTTAGTTCTGTAGCCAATTTTTTTAATTGGATTGTTTAGTATTTTCAAGTCTAGCTTTTTGAGTTCTTTATATATTTTGTAGATCAGCCTTCTGTCAGATGTGGGGTTGGTAAAGATCTTTTCCCATTCTGTAGACTGTTATTTTGTATTATTAACTGTGTCCTTTGCTCTACAAAAGCTTCTCAGTTTCAGGAGGTCCCATTTATTAAGTGTTGCTCTCAGTGTCTGTGCTATTGATGTTATATTTAGGAAGTGGACTCCTGTGCCGATGCATTCAAGTCAACTTCCTATTTTCTTTTCCATCAAGTTCAGTGTAACTCGATTTATGTTGACGTTTTTGATCCACTTGGACTTGCATTTTTTGCATGGGGACAGATATGGATCTATTTGCAATCTTCTGAATGTTGACATCCAGTTTTACCAGCACCATTTGTTGAAGATGCTTTCTTTTTTCCATGGTACTATTTTGGCTTCTTTGTCAAATGTTTATTGGTATGTGGATTAATGTCAGGGTCTTCAATTTGATTCCATTGGTCCAAGTGTCAGTTTTTATGCCAGTAAAAACTTGTTTTTATTACTATAGCTCTATAGTAGAGCTGAGGTCAGGGATCATGATGCCTCCAGAGGTTGCTTTATTATACAGGTCTCTTTTAGCTATCCTAGTTTTTTTTTTCCATATAAAGTTAAGTATTGTTCTTTCCAAGTCTGTGAAGAATTGTGTTGGGATTTTGATGGAGATTGCATTGAATCTGTAGATTGCTTTTGGTAAGATTGCCATTTTTACTATGTTAATTCTACCTATCCATGAGCATGGGAAATCTTTACATTTTCTGATATCTTCTTCAATTTCTTTCTTCAGAGACTTAAAGTTTTTATCATACAGGTCTTTCACTTGCTTATTTAGAGTTACCCCAAGGTATTTTATATTATTTGTGGCTATTGTAAAGGGTGAGGTTTCTCTGATTTCTTTCTCAGCCCATTTATCATTTGTATATAGAAGGGCTACTGTTTTTTTTTTTTAGTTAATCTTGTATCCTGCCACTTTACTGAAGGAGTTTATCAGCTGTAGGAGTTCCCTGGTAGAATTTTGGGGGTCACTTATGTATACTATCATATCGTCTGCAAGCAGTGAAAGTTTGACTTCTTCCTTTCCAATTTGTATCTCCTTGATCTCCTTTTGTTGTCTTATTACTCTAGCTAGAACTTCAAGTACTATATTGAATAAGTATGGGGAGAGTGGACAGCCTTGTCCTGTTCCTGATTTAAGTGGAATCGCTTTGAGTTTCTCTCCATTTAACTTGTTCTTGGCTGTTGGCTTGCTGAAAATTGCCTTTATTATGTTTAGGTATGTTCCTTGTAGTCTTGATCTGTTGTGTTATTATGCTAGAGTCTTGATATGTGTGTTTGGGGTGTTTAAAAGTCTAGGTGCCAATTTCTGGGCTTGTCTTTTTTGGATGGGTGTTTTGTTCCTTGGTTCCTTTTTCCTTTTTTGTCTTCTGGCTAGTGTGGCCTGTGGTTATACAAAGGGTCTCCACCCAAGAGGAGGGACTGGACTTCTTGCAGCCAGCATGGTCTCTTGTTAAGTGAGGGGAGGGGAGGGAGGTCATGGCAACAAGGAGGGGAGAGAGGATTGAGGATAGTAAAGGGGAGACACCAAGGGAGTGGAGGAGTTCTGTGGGTGGGCAGCATACCTGGAGTTCTGTCAGGTCTTCAAGGCCCTGATCCACCAGGGAGTCTCCACCTCATTTGGAGGCTGGGACAAGGTAAGGAGGAGGGGAAGGGGGATTGGGAATAATGTCTGGGGGCACTGAGAGAGTGGAGGAAGTTTGCAGTCCAGGGGCCTACCTTGTGTTCTGGTTGTTGGTGTGGCATCTGGTCCAGTAGAGAGTCTCCACCTGGATTGGGGGCTGGGACATGATAATAAGGTAGAAAGGAAGGATTGGGAATAGGTGCAGGAAGAGTGTGAAGGAGGTCCATGGGCAGGAGGCATACCTGGTCTTCTGGCATGGCCTATGGTTGGATAGAAGGTGTCTGCCAGAGTTGGGGGCTGGGACACAGTGACAAGGGGTTAGAGGGACAACTGAGGAGTGGGTCTGTTGGAATTAGAGAATAAGGGATGTCCACAGGTGGGCAGCCTATGTGGTCTTTGAGCAGGTGTGGCCTGTGGTTGGGCACAGGGTGTCTGTCTGAGGGAATTGAGAGAGTGGAAATGATCAGTGAACAGCTGGACTACCTGGCCTTCTTACCAAGCTGGCCATTTCTGAATCAAAGGAATAAATAGAAAAGCATGTGATATTTGCCAACAAATAACTTGCAGTCAAAATCAATATGCATTTGATCTTCTTTTAATTTAGGTATGATAGGACCAAGAAACTAGGACATAATTATTATATAAATATTTATTAAACAAATATACATCACAATTTTGGGAAGTAGGTGATTTTCCTAATTTCATTCTGTGACAAAACACTTTGAACAACAGCAATTTTGGGGAGGACATATTTATTTCATCTTACACTTCTGGGTCACAGTCTATGGTTGAGTGAAGTCAGGGCAAGAACTTAAGCAAAAACTCAACAATGAATCCATGGCTTGCTCTCTGACTCACTCCCAGGCTTATGCTTAGCCACCTTTGTTTTGCAGCCCATGCCCACCAGCCTAAGGGTGGTGCTGCCCACAGTGGGCTGGGCTCACCAGCATCAATTAATAATCAAGAAAAAACACCCACTCTACCGAACATAGACATGTCCACAGGCCAATCTGATCTAGGCAATTCCTTCATCCAAGGTATCCTTTCAGATGTCTCTAGGCTGCATCAAGTTGACAGCTAAAGCTATCAAGAACAGTGATGTCACAGTTTATAGCTCACATGTACAGTCAAAGTTACTAGGCTGGGGACTCATATCCAGATCACTGTGGTTAGTTGTGGTCACTTTTCAACATTCCTACAGGGTTGGTATTAGCCTTTTTGAGCAAGGAAATGCAATACAAAAAAATGCCCAATTTAATAAAGAAACCCATTCTTGGGCTACAAATCTGACATTTTTATTGTAGCAATCATACATTTTAATCATAAAATTTATTCACTGTAATAATCATATGTATGCATTCATCACAAGAGGATCATATCTGTGAGATATTTTTGTCCTGATAAATACCACCATTCTGTTTCAAATCCTTCTTTGACTTTAAATAGTGAGTTCCTCTAACAAAATCTCTACCTGAGTCCATAAAGACAAGGCTCCTATTGGCTATAGGAAGAGGTTTTGATTGTTTGGATGGTTGTTTCTTCTTTTTGGTACCATGAGATGGTCTTACCTTATAGCTCAGAATAGCCTCAAATTCATGATCTGCCTCTCTCCAGCTCCCACATGCTGGGATTATTATTGGCCTGCTCCATCATACTTGGCTCAGTTTCTTTCTTCTTAAAGTACATTGCTGTCTGGTTACAAACTTCAAATTTCATTCCTAAAAATTCCTACAAATCCATTGTATATATGTATGACATCCTCAAATACTTACAAAGAATAAATAAACAGACAAACCTTTAAAAGTTTAATATTGATACAAAGTGAAGTCAATGACCATGAAGAGATCATTGGGTGTGCTGAACATTTTTAAAAGGAAGTTGCTAGATCAAACTGATACATTGAAAATGCACATGTTCCTCAAAGTTAATAAGAAAATAAACCATAAGAAAATAAAATAAAGCAAAATATCAGGTAGTACTACCTTTATAAATTCAGAATCTCCACATGGAGAGATCTTCCTACTCCTACAACCAACCATACCATCCTAGCCATGATATACTGCGTTTCCTGGAACTGTGAGCCAAAATAAATGCTTTCTTCCTTGAGGGGCTTTGTCAGATGTTTTGTTATAGCAACATGACATGTAACTGAGACTTGTAAAGATGACAGATTCTTCATGGAACATAGCAGGAAAGAACTACTTCACCCCTGCAATGGTACAGTCTATCTCCTGGAGTGAGTATATTTGTGTTCATCTCCTTCTTTGTACTAATGTATAAGCAAGAAAGATCCAGTTTGGGTTCAGTAGTGCCCTGTCTACACTCCAGTCTCGTATTGTCTATCTCATAGTAAGTGATTCTGTGACTGCCAACCAGACAAAATCTCAGGCCTTTTCCCCTGCTCTCTTCTCCAGTATACCAGAGCCATTCCACACAAAAGGAGCAAGTGTACTCTCAGGAAGCTCACACATTGCCTACTAGCCATACCTTCCCCATTCAAGCCAGGATAAGGTTTCCATGGTTCAGTAAGAGACTGAAAAGAACTAAGTAATCAGGAACTTGCCCTGTTCTCACTTTTAGAAGATTAAGTTATTGATTGATTGATATAAGGTATGTGCATGTGCATATACACACAAGCACATACCTAGTTGCTCATGTGGGTATCAGAGGAAACCCTTAGGAATCAATTCTCTCCATTTATCAGTGGATCCCGGGGATCAAACTTGGACAATCAGGTTTGTGGCAGGTGCCTTTACTCACTAAGCCTTCTCACCAGCTCCTTATTTCCAATTTTGTATAATAATTTGAAGAATCATTTCAAAAAAGACTTACAACATATGGAAAAGAAAAGGCAAAACAATTTAGATATCTGTGTTCTTAGAATATATACTTTTAAATTCACTTTTCTAAACTATATTGCCACCATATGTGAGGATTGTGGTTTATATATTTGTGTATGTTATTAAAGTATCTGATGTTGAACCTATGTGAGTATGTGTGATATTGAAGTGTCATGGGCAGGTCAGTGAATATAGGAAGAAGGATATATGTTGACCATTGATGGATAGGATGGTATAAATGCCACAAGAGCACATGAACAGGGAACTAACTGGTTTCTAGAAGCTGGGTGTTGCAGGTGAGAAAGAATACATTGTCATTGTGATTTTACTGGATGAAATAGAGAACACTATGCAGAGCATGGTTTGGTAGCTATAATTAAGCCCCCATTCTCACTTGAAAAATAAAGGCTGTGACATATTTCAGGACACGGCTATCTTTGATTTTCATTAAAGATTTCAAAACTGTCTGGTATTTAATCAGAACATTTCATCTGATGAAGGACAATTGTCAACCCTTACTCTGGAAGTTAATTAAAAATAAAATTGAACTGTTTTCACCATATCCTTTTAATGGCATGCTATTGGTTAAATTGACTTAAGTGTAGTTTCCATGAATTATTTATTTCTAGGCTCCTTCATAACTTTTAAAGTCAAAGCACATCAAAGGTCGTTGTGTGCATAACCACAGCCAATATAGCAGGAGTTTGGTTTTAGAATGTGGAGAAACCTTCAACAGCATTTGACACTTGGCATTGGCACTGTATGTGTGTGAGTGTATGTGTGTGTGTGTGTGTGTGTGTGTGTGTGTGTGTGTGTATACATGTGCCCACAGAGGCCTGAAGAAGGAATCAGATCCTCTGAAGTCTCACAATCATAGGTGGTTGTGAGATTCCCAATGTCAGTGTTGAGAAGAGAACCCAAATTCTCTGCAAAAGAATTAAATACTCTTGGGATTTCTCTGAAGCCTATTTATTTATTTATTTATTTATTTATTTACTTACTTACTTACTTACTTACTCACTTACTTACCCAGAGTATCTCAGTGAACCTGGATCTTGCTGATTTGGCAAGTCTAACTGGCCGGGAATCCTACCTCCACTTCCTGGTGCTATGGTTACAGGCATGTGCTGCCATGTCCAGCTTTTACATGGGTACTGGATATCTGAACTTAGCTTCTCATATTTTCTCAGTCATCATTTTATCCATGGAACTATCTCCACAGAAACTCCTCCTGAATTTTCAGTCAACTCACCTCCTCCAGTCTCTGCTCCAATCATCTGCTAGGAGGTGATTTGTCTAACCATTTTAATACATGCAATACAATACATATAATATAGTATAATATAATATAATATAATATAATGCATATAATACAACAGTAATGCTCCTTTTTCTCCTCCCCCTTCCCTGTCTAGTACATCTCACTGAGTCTTCAGTCCTCAGGGATTTCCCTTAATAGAATAAGGCACCTGTGCCTTTGCTGTCTGACTGTTGGCTGTTACCTCCCATGAACTGAGCATGTCCATCAGATTCTGAGTGATCTGGGTCTTGACTGTGTACCATGAGTTTGTCAGAGACCACAGATGATAATTAGAATATAAAATCCCTTTCCTGAAATGTTGATTAGCACCAGGTGTAGATGAACGGTCTTATTAAATAAGAAACACAGAACCAAATGCAGAGTTAATAGCCCAAGAGTTCAGAGCAATAGCTAAGAGCTAAAAACATTACTCTTCACTGCCGCTGCTGTTTCCTCTCTGCAAGAGACCTACTTCCTGTGTGTTTGTCCTTTTTATTGACTTTCTGTTCTGCTTTCTCATTGGTTGTAAATCCAACCACATGACCTCCTTGTCACTGCCTGTCTGTACAGACCTCCAGGTCTTCTATGGTTGGTATTGAGATTAAAGGTGTGTGTCTCCATGCTGGTTGTATTCTTGAACACACAGAGATCTGCCTAGCTCTGCCTCCCAAGTGCTGGGATTAAAGGCATGTACCACCACCGCCCAGCTTCTGCTATGGCTTGCTATTAGCTCTGACCCCAGGCAACTTTATTTATTAACATACAAATAAAATCACATTTCAGTACAAATAAAATATCACCATAACCAGGACCTTCTCATTCTCCAGCATTCCTATTCTTCTCCAGAGGAGGGGTGCTCTGAAGACTGCTAACTGAAGAAGGATGGGACAAGAACAAATCTGATCTCAGATTGAAAGCAGTCTAAAGTGGCCCACTTCAGCAAACCACAGCCACTGAGCATGAGAAATCAATGTTCATCATTGTAAGCTTCCAAAATTTGAGCATATTATGCAACTCTGTCATAACTACAGAAACTATTTGTGATAGTTTGTATTTTCAGGAATATTGAACAATCTGTAATTGTTTGCTTTTGTTCCAGTTTCTAAGACAGCACCTAGACTATAACATGCAGTAAATTTATGTTTGTTGAATGAAGAAATAAATGATTAAATGGATAGATAGAGAATCAGAATGTATCCTTCTGAAGAAAATGAAGGAAATTTCAGCACATGACTTTAAGATTCTGAAAAAAATTCTACTATTCACATAGGATATTTTTAACTGCAAAATTAGACAGGAGGCCTCTTGACCATATCCCTGAGACATCTGTGTCTTGGTGGTCATCCAGGACAAGGAAGCTCAAACACCTGAAGTCTGGGTAATGACTTGCCATCCCCAATATAACAATTAATTAATTATGAAGACAAAATATGTTACAAGAAGAAAGGAAGTACTGAAGATGGGTATGCTGTGGGATGTTCTGTATGACAAATATGTTAATAAATAAAACACTGATTGGCCAGTAGCCAGAGAGGAAGTATAGGCGGGACTAACAGAGAGGAGAATTGAGGGAACAGGAAGGTGGAGCAGGAGACTGCCTGGAGCCGCCACCAGGACAAGCAAGATGTAAGGTACCAGTAAGCCATGAGCCACGTGGCAAAGTATAGATTAATAGAAATGGGCTAAATATAAGAGTAAGAGCTAGACAATGATAGGCCTGAGCTAATGGCCAAGCAGTTTAAATAATATAAGAGTCTGTTTGTTTATTTTGTAAGTGGGCTCTGGGACTGGCAGGACTTTGTAGCTTGAGACTGGCGGGACTTGGGAGCTGGAGAGAAGCTCTCCAGCAACATGGGTAAACAGGAAGTACTAAAGATCAGCATACAGGAAGTACTGAAGGTGAGCATGCAGGAAGTACTGAAGGTGGACATGCAGGAAGTACTGGAGGTGAGCATGCAGGAAGCACAGGAGGTGATCATGTAGGAAGCACTGAAGGTGAGCATGCAGGAAGCGCTGGAGGTGGGCATTCAGGAAGTACTGAAGGTGAGCATGCAGGAAGTACTGAAGGTGGGCAAGCAGGAAGTACTGGAGGTGAACATGCAGAAAGTAATGAAGTTGGGAATGCAGGATATACTGAAGGTGGACTTGCAGGAAGTACTGAAGGCAAGCATACAGGAAGTACTAGAGGTGAGCATGCAGGAAGTACTGAAGGTGGGCATGCAAGAAGTGCTGGAGGTGAGCATACAGGAAGTACTGAAGGTGAGCATGCAGGAAGTACTGAAGGTGACCACGCAGGAGGTACTGGAGGTGAGCATGCAGGAAGTACTGGAGTTGTGCATGCAGGAGGTACTGGAGGTGAGCATGCAGGAAACCCTGAAGGTGACCATGCAGGAGGTACTGGAGGTGGGCAGACAAATAGCACTAAAGGTAGGCAGACAGGTAGCACTGCTCTGCCCCCAGACCTCTTTGTATTAGTGCTGCTGCCAGAAGGTGCCACCAGTTCTTCTTTCAGTGAATCCTCTCTGAAGTTCTCACACACCAGCAAATATGAGTGTTTCTTAGTTGACTTTAATCAAGCTGATTATCAAGACTAAGGCTTAGGTTGCAAAGCTAAGCTTCCCCTGGGTGGCAGTTCCTGGGTGCCCTGCTTTTGGTGTCTACTTTGCTTCCCCATGCCAGGTTCTACAATTCCCAGCTCTGACCCCACAGTCAGTACCCAGCTGGATTCATTCTGGAATGTCTATGAGAGACGTGGTTTTCCCTTATTCTCTACAGCCCATAACCAACCAGGTTGCTTCCTTGTCCATACGAGAGCAGCCACCTCAACTTCTAGAGCACAAGTCCACACCAGATGTTTTTTGTCCTATATTTTTTCATACATTCTTTGATCAATACACATTTCCAGATTCTGCACATAAGCCTACGTCTGTGTACTGCTCAACTTTGTCTGTTCTGTGCATTGTACACACTTAAAATCACTGCTTAGAAAGTATTTTATACAGGAAAGCATCTTTTCTCTAACACCTACTAGAGTAGTGTCACAGAAGAATTACTGAAAAGGCACCATTGAAAGAAAGCATGTATTTGTCCTTCTGAGACTGGTAATTTGCTTAATATGATTATCTCCAGTTACATCTGTTTTCCTACAAGCAGCAGAACCTCATTCTTCTTTAGGGATGAAAAAAATTCCATTGTGTATATAAACTACCTTTTTCTCAGCCTTTCCTCTGCTGTTGAACAACTAGGTTGGTCCCATAATTTAGCTGTTGTGAATGCTAAAATAAACATTGATGTTCAAGTATCTCTGTGGCTCCGATTTTACATAGCCACATAAAATCATGCATGTACATGTAAAATTTACATAGAAGTAAAATTGTCTAGAGAAACAAAGGAGACAAATATAAAGGTTAGGTTGGGAAATGGGAAATTGCAGGTGAGGAAATATGCTCAACACACAATAGATAACTGTGTGAAATTTTTAAAATGAATAGATAAGAAATTTTTATTTAAAACTGCTACTGTATGTAGTTGAAATGCGACATCTCAGCCTCAGATCACCAGATTGGCTTCATACTCCTGCTGTAATGCTTTTTACTCGATTGTGGACACTATCCCTCTGCAACTTCAAGACATACTAAACTCCTTTTAACCTAAGTTTCTTTTGGCCATGATATTTTTCCAGCAACAAAGAGTCACTAATACTGCCCCCAGCAGAAACAAACTGCCATGGAGCATGTTTGCAGAGTCGGTGGAACTCACCACACAGTTTACCAGGTTATCGTTCCTACCTCCAGAGATTGTAGGACTGTGTTTGCTTACGTTTAAAATGAAGAGTCAAAATAAACCTGATAGTGCGTATAGTTCAGTGGCAGAACAGTAGCCTAGAATGTCCAAAGTACTGGGTTACATCCCCGCATAGACAAAAACAAGACAAAACAAAACAACAACAAAAACAAAAAACAATATTAATAGTGAAGGGATTGTAAAGAGAGAAGCAAGGAAGACGGATGTGTTTCATCATGTCATTCCTCATGACTATTTCAAGTTTTCCTTTCTGCCTAAAATGCAAAACAATAAAGAGAACACCAGCTATAAGAGGACATCCTTGGGCTGAGATGCAGCTCAATATGTAGGATGATTGTCTTCCATACACAAAGCTTGAATTCCAGCATCATGCAAACCAGGTATGGAGGTGAATTTCTATAGTCTTAGCCCTTGGGAGGCAGGTATATGAGAAACAGAAATTCAAGATCATCCTTGACTGCATAATCAATTCCAGGACAGTCTAGGATACATGGACACTCTGTTGCAGAAAACCACAACAGCAACAAAACCATGCAACATTTTGTTTAGTTTGTGGAACCTTTAATTCTACATCCAATCTTTTACATTACTGAGAAATATTGTGTGGGGATTGATCAAAACAGTTTTGGGCAGTGTCAGATGTGTCTGATGTGCCCCGGTCAGTGGAGCAATCATTCTCACTTAGGCAGCTTTCCTCATAGATTTACCTAACTAGCCAATGCTTTCCTTACTTGACCTTCAATCTCCGTTTTATTTGCATCTTTTCTACAACAAAGAGTCAAGCTTTACTCATCAAAGAGGCATTTCCCATCTAGGTGTTCTACAAAGAAGTCAAAGTGTCCAGACAGCCAACAGCAGCTTTGCCATGTGAACAATGAAAAATCAAGAGAGCAAAGAAACTGTGGGAGGAGGGTACCTGTGGATGATGATGGAGATGGCACCCACAGCATCTTTACAATGTTAGGTGAGATATAACATCCCAACAAAGGGGCCAGCAATGGTTACTCACTGTGGCATGGAGCAGTGAAGTGATTCTCTGAGGTAACAGGTCCATTCAGAGTGTGATTGGTGAGATCACAGTGATAGGAAGGCCATTCACTGTGACCAAAATCCAGGCTCAAACCAGATTCAAGCTCTAATCATTCAGTAAACATGACTGTTTAGCTTTACTTACTTCAATATCATTCATAAATAGGAATGTCTGCTTAACCCATAGTCATGAAAATCATTTAATTGTGAAATATAGCATACTATTTTCTTCCTGTTTCTGTGACAAAACACTACTGTTAAAAATGACCTGGGGAGGAAAGGGTTTATTGTCCTTACATGTCCCAATCACATTCCATCCTGAGGGAAGTCAGGGCAGAAACTCAAGCGGTAGCAGAGGCAGGACCACAGAGGAACACTGCTTGCTGTCTTGCTTCCCATAGCATGCCCATCTTGCTTTTTTATACAAGACAGGCAGCACCTCCCACAGTGGGTGGAGCCCTCCCACGTCAACCACCATTAATCAAGAAAATGCCCTACAGACATGCCCACATGCCAGTCTGATACAGGCAGTTCCTCAACTGAAATTGTCTCTTCCCAGACTCTAGTCTATGTCAAGTTGACAGCAATTAACTAGCACACCATTGTATGAACCATAGACCCAGAAATATTGTTTAAAACTTCCTTTTTATGGCTCAATGAGTAATGTATGGGACGTGAATTCAGATCACCAGAACCCAGAACCCACCTGAAGCCAGACTTAGAAGCATGAGTCGGTACTCTCGGTGACCCTACAGTGAACTAAGAGGTGGGAACAGGAGAATCCAGAAAAACTCCCAGGCCATTTAGCCTGCTGTATATAGTGATGACCAAGCAAAATGAGACCCTGTCTCAAACTAGGTGGAAGGTGAAGACCTACACTCAAGGTTGTTCTCTGACCGCTACACATTTGTCATGCACATGAGCACCCCTACTCACATACACAAACATGCATACACATAAACACACACACACACACACACACACACACACACACACTCACACATTCACACACTTATAAGATTTTTAAAAATCTCTCTTTGGACTGGCTTTTCTTTCTATGGATGTGTCTGCAGATAAGAGGGGACAAAAATAAAGCTTTCATATGTATTGAAAAATCTACGGGCCACTGACTATGATGCTTTCTACTTCATTAATTTAGAGTGGCATATTTCTGTGTTTGCTCAGTGAAAACAGGCACATTTCTGGGAACTGTTCACTGAGGACTGGATTTATTGGCAAGAATTACAGTTATGCAGACAAGAAAAGGAAAAGTGTACCCTAAACTGCCTTGTTTACGTCAATCCCACTCCATGGGGTGGAGAACTTCCTGATGGTGCACAGATTGAGGTTGATATGCTCATGATTCATTGTTTGGAAATTAATTAACTGTGACTCCAAACAAATGTCTCTGTACATTGTTGAAAACCACAGTAGATGCTTCTAGGAGTGTGCACAGGCCTGCCTCCATCAGCATGCCTAGCCTGGACCCAGCTGTTGGAATGCCTGCTGAATTGGTCAGGTTTCTGTGGGTGCAAAAATATCCAAGATTCAGTACCTTGAAAAACTTAGACGAGAGAAAAGGTTTGCTGGGTGCACAGTAGCAAGACTCCAGCTGATGCACAGAACAGAGACCTCAGCTCGTGACACATTGGCCCCATTGCTTCGAGCCCAGATGGGGCATTATTTGTGGAGTCTATCACAGTGAAGGTTACTCTGTCTCAGAGGTGGCTGAGAAAACAGGGTCCAACAGCATGTCTTTCACCTTTGAGAACATAACACTCATGACCAGAAAGTGAAAGCAGAAAAGAACAGGGTCCAACAGTGTGTCTGTCCCCTTTGAGAACATAACACTCATGACCAGAAAGTATCCTGCCAAGTGCTACCCCTTAAAGTTTTCACTACTGCCCAATACCATGATGAGAATCAAGTCTTTAACATGTGGGCTCACGTATAGTACTTTAGATCTGAATTGTAGCATCCACCAAATTTTGGAAATAGTTTACTTAAGTTAAATCTCAGGTGCATCAAATTAGGAGCTAGGTTGCCCATGATTTAGAAATAAAAATAGAGCTGGGTAGCTGACTCTGTTGGTGAAGAGCTTGCCAGGAAAGCATGAGGACCTGAGTTTGATCCCAGCACACAGATTAAAAAGCTGGGTGTGGTGAGACCCATCCCTACTGCCAAGGCTGTGAAGGCAGAGGCAGGAAAATTACTGCACTCACCAGCCATCCAGGAAGGCTGAATAGGTGAGGTTCAGAATTAGTGAGAAATCTTGTCTCTAAAAGTAAGGTGGAGAGTGAGAGAGTGATCGAGGAAAACTCCTGACATCAAACTTTGGCCTCCACAGGCATGCACACATCTCCAGGAACACACACACACAATTGTGCATGCTTTTCCAAAATCACATTAATGTGAGTACTACTGCTCCAATCAGGTTCATGGATAGGAGGAAGTTACCCCATACCTCCTGGCTCCAGTTCTAATTGCATGTTTCTCTTGCTTCATTCTAAATGTAATTTGTGGCACCCCTAATGAATCATGAAGAAATTTCAACTATATATATATATATATATATATATATATATATATATATGACGTCAAAAGCATTGTTCAGAGCCTCCTTGAGGATGATGAAAGAGGTAAATGAAAAGTCCCAACTCATCTTTAAGTGTGGTCT
>CABHPQ010138469.1:7259-19989 GCA_902168405.1 Peromyscus aztecus | reverse complement strand
ATAGCCTATGAACAAACACTTCTAGGAAGTCTTATGAAATATGTACTTTCCTCATGAGTATCTGCAGAAAAGCCTGTGTCACAGAGAGTTTTAAGATTCTCAGGAGTCAGAAGTCCATACCATTCACTTCTGAGTTGGAGTCTGTTGGGAGTCTTGCAGGTCCTTAATCAGGTAATTTTAGTGTACATTGAAGGCTATGGTTTGTCCACCTAAACTGTGTATAGAAAACTGTGTGTGTGTGTGTGTGTGTGTGTTTACATATGTATACAGGTTGCTCATCTGTGTGTGCCTCTGTGCACATTCATGGAGGCCAGAGGAAGATGTTGAATGTCTAGCTCTGTCACTCTGCCTTGTTCTTTTGAGTCAAGTCACTCACTGAACCTGGTGGAGCTCAACTGCTTTTGACTTCATGACTGGCCAATAAGCCTGCCATCCTCTGTCCTCCCTGGAGTTAGTAGGTGCATGCCACCACACCTTGTCCTTATGTGGGTGCTGGGATCTGCACTCAGATCCTCATGTTTGCATAGCAAGAACAATTACGCACTGAGCCATCTTTCCAGTCCATATACCATACCTCAAAAATTCTAAAAGTGCAACTAATTCTTGGCCTTTTATTCCACTCTACACTTCTGTGTGAGTCACCATCTAAGGCAACACTTTAATACGTTTCTTCATGGTGTGGTGACCCCCAACCATAAATAAAATTATTTCGTTGCTACTTCATAACTTTAATTTCGCTGTTGTCATGAATAGTAATGTGAATATCTGATATGCGACCCCCAAGGGAGTTTCCACCCACAGGTTGAAAACTGCTAATCTAAGGGGAAGCATTGCTTTGAATGATCTGATGTTCCTTTCTGGAACCTCAATACATGTCTGCTATACAGCGCTATTGAATGGCAACAAGAGGAACATGGGTTTTTTTGTGTTTTTATTTTTTATCTCAGGCTGTCTGCTCTGACTGGCTCCCTAAGTTCTCTACAAAGCTGCCAAGTCATTCTTTGATGAGTGACAGCTTTTTAGTGTTTCATCGCTGCATCGTTTCTTGAGAAACTGATTTCAACACAGTTGTGGTCTGACTTGTTATGAAAACATGTTATTTCCTTGGACATGTCTTCATGAAACCCTAATTAACTATTAGCCTCCCCACTTTTCTTACAGCAGTTCCCTCTGGCACAGCACTGTCAGTGTTGTATAATTAGACATTTATTTAATGTTCACGCATGATCTCCTTTTTACTAATATGAAATGCTTCTGTGGTTAAAGGCTGTGTGTGTATTTTGTTAATCTGACTGCATCTGAGCTATCCAAGTGCAGTAAATACTTTTCTGTTCTGACAAAGGAGCTCTCTTAAAATTGGTAGTATGAAGCCAGGAGTTAGTGCACATGCCTTTAATCCCAGTGCTTTGGAGGCAGAGGCAGGCAAATCTTTGAGTTCGAGGCCAGCCTGGTCTACAGAGTGAATTCCAGGACAGCCAGGTCTACACAGAGAAACCCTGTCTCAAGAAACCAAAGAAAAGAAAAGAGAAAAACGGCAATGTGTTGATTCTGTGTGTGTCTGAGAAGGCAATGTGTGAGCAGGTTGTCAGACCTGGAGGACTTATAAACTGTAGAATCCAGTTTTTTTTTTTTTTTTCATTTTCACATTGAATCTTAAAATTGCTCCCTCATGTTCCAGAGTTCTTAGAAATGGCACACGTTTTAGTGGCAAACAGACTGTATCTTTAGAAATCCCAATAGTATCTTTAAAAGCATGCTACATATAATTATTTGTGAACTTAGACTTCCTTTCTTTGCTTATGTATGTACGCTTTCCATCTTTGGAAAGTATAAACTGGATAGATTTTGATATTCTGAATTTTAATGTGGTGCTTTCAGGTTTTACTGGCTTTACAATTTTCCCCAGAGTACACAGTTCACGGTATCGCAGCATAAGCTGCTTCTTTTTTTTTTTAAATTAATTAATTTATGTATTATGCATACAGTGTTCCGCCTGCATCCCTGCAGGCCAGCAGAGGGCACCAGATCTCATTACAGATGGTTGTAAACCATCATGTGGTTGCTGGGAACTGAACTCAGGACTTCTGGAAGAACAGCTAGTGCTCTTAACCTCTGAGCCATCTCTCCAGCCCCATGAGCCATCTCTCTAGCCCCCATAAGCTGCTTCTTTACCTTTAAGAAAAAAAGTAGCACTTATATGAAACTTATCTAAGACTGTCCTATGTCAGGGTTCTTCATTGGGGAGGGGAGTTGTTTCCTGTTTGTGGTGTTAGGAGATTGTGTATGAGACTTATCTAAGTCTGTCCTATGTCAGGGGTCTTCATTGAGGAGTGGAGTGGTTTCCTGTTTGTGGTGTTGAGAGATTATTTATTATTATTATTATTATTATTATTATTATTATTATTATTATTATGGTTTCTATATTTGGGGCTGCTTCATTGGCATCTGCTGGGTAGAGGTCTGGGATGTTGTCCATCTTCTATGCTTAGTACAGTTCCTGTTTTGTAAATTACCAAGGTCCTAACAGTGCTAAGTTGAACAACTGTGTCCTTTGGAATAACTCTTTTTCTCTGTTAAAATGATGGCATGTATTCTTGTGTTTTATAGAATACAGTTGTCCATTTCCATACTTTTAGATATACTAAAACTTGTAGTGCTGCACACAATCTTAATTAAAGAAGTATATGCTCTTGAACTTAGTTCACAAGGTATGTTTGCATTTCTTTATGGAGACTTGGGAGATTCTTGCCCATTGGTGTTGAACAGGGAATATATATTTGCCAAATAACATAGCACATAGAAAATCTTTGGTTTTCATTGTATTAATATCTAAATTTTGCTCCAATAAAAAAATAGCTGTTAAAGGGCCTTGAGAGGTGGCTTAGCAGTTAACACTGATAGTCATATATGCAAGAGGACCAGGTTTTAGACCTCCAGAATCCATTTGAATGCTGGGTTGACATGGTTGCCCTCCTGTAACTTCTACTTCAGAGGGCCTAGACAGAGAATCCCCAAAGCAAGTTGACTAATGAGACCAGGTATACCAATGCTCTTTGGTTTTTCCTGAGAAACCCTACCTCAAAGAATAAGGTGGAAGAGCATTCAAAAAAGATTCTTTTTTTTTTTTTTTTTTTTAAAGATTTATTTATTTAGGGTTTGGGGATTTAGCTCAGTGGTAGACTAGGCAAGCACAAGGCCCTGGGTTCCGTCCTCAGCTTGGGGGGGGGGGGTTTATTTATTATGTATACAGTGTTCTGCCTGCACTCATCCCTGCAGGCCAGAAGAGGGCACAAGATCTCATTACAGATGGTAGTGAGCCACCATGTGGTTGCTGGCAATTGAACTCAGAACCTTTGGAAGAGCAACCAGTGCTCTTAACCTCGGAGCCATCTCTCCAGCCCCCAAGAAAGATTTTTAACATCAACCTAAGTCTACACACACACACACACACACACACACACACACATCCCTTCCCACAGGACGGATGTATTCACATATGTGGACACATATGCATGTATACCACACACGCACAAAAAGAATAAAGAGGAAACTGTTGGAAATACCTGGCTGTGTTTGGGTTGTAGGATTTCTATTTTCTCTCCAATTTTTATCATTTTAAAATACAAGTGTGTGGTATGTGCATAGAAGTACGTGTGCCAGCTGTAGAATTGTATCTTTTGGAGGTAGAGTTAACAGACAGTTGTAAACCATCCAATATGGGTGCTAGGACTCAAATTCAGGTTTTCTAGATGAACATATTGTCTCCAGATCTACATTTTTATTTAACTTCTTCCTCTTGTTTTCTTAATCGATCTTGTATTTTTTTAAAAATTGAAAAAATAATTCTTAGGAAAAAAAGAATGTTTAGTGCCCAATGTAATTTTTGTATACAGATGTTCTCTAGTTAATGCATATTAATTGGAAATCTAATGTTACTGTTGTTAGAACATGTATATATATATGTATGTGTGTGTTTTTTGTTATTGTTTTGAGATAGTTTTATGTAGCCCAGACTGAAGTGTGTATCCAAGAATGGCCTTGAATGCCTGGTCCCCCTGCCTCGACCTCACAAATGCTTCGATTGTAAAAATGGCCACTGATCGGAGAAGTGATGTGTGAAGCAAAGAACTTGTTGGAGGTAGTCCCTTGAGTTTGGCAGACTCCTGAATGTGTCCAGGGCAGTAGTGAAGAAGAATAGTGCCTGCTGGACATGGTGCATCTTAACAGGTCCTGAGTCAGGAAGCCAGATGTGTAGCTCAGCTCTGCAGGTGAGCAGAGGTGCCTGCATTCTTTGTCAAGCCATAATAGCAATATTCTGTTGTACTTTTTCTGGGCCATTTCTTCTATTAAACATTGTGTCTTGTGTTAATGGTTTGTAAGCTGTTAAAGTTGGAAAAAATAGTGTTATAGACATCAAAATGTCATATTTTGTGTATATATATATATGAATATGTATATATAGAATAAACAACACACATGTCAATTAATTACCTTTTTTTTTTTTTTTTTTTTTTGGCTTTTCGAGACAGGGTTTCTCTGTGTAGTTTTGTGCCTTTCCTGGAACTCACTTTATAGACCAAGCTGGCCTCGAACTCACAAAGATACGTCTGCCTCCTGATTAAAGGCGTGAGCCACCACCGCCCGGCCCAATTACCCTTTTACAAACGAAAAATAATTTGGGGATTATTAGCAGAAACCATGAATTCACAGTTGCCTGGGGGGATGTTTGGTAAATGTAATACTTGGAAGGGCTGTTGAGAAAGCAGCTAGAATTTCAAACCTAGGAACCAGAAAGAAATATAAACAAATAGTACAGTAACAACTTTAACTTTACCCAAAGGCTGGAGAGGTCTGGCTTTCATCATTGTTTTTGAAAAATGAAATTTAGTCCCTTACAATATCCTTTCTTAAAAATACCGTGGTTTATATGAGGACCTTGGATCACACCAGAACTTTTAACTTAACAATATGAACTTGACCTCTAGAGGAGCTGGAAGTTTGGTTTAGCTTGAGGCAGTCAATCAAACACTGGAGGCTGAGGCTCCAGTGATCAGTCCTGGTTGGAAACATTCTGTGGTAACCCTTGAATTCACTCTCCCTGATCCTGAGCTTTGTGTCTCTTCCTAGGCTAATTTTAATCCATTTGCTGTAATAAATTATAAATATGTATTGTGAGTTCTTCTTGCCAATCATTAATCCTAAATGCAATGTGGTTAGAAGGTGAAGGTAGTCTCGTAGGCTATTTCCAAAGTTACGAAAGTAACAGACTTGATAGATAAAACAGACCATGTATAAGTTGGTAAATGTGATTTAGACAGGCTGTTAATGACAGGCCTTTGAGAAATGGCTTGGAGAAGGCATAAATAAAATACAAATGAAGCCCAGATAGTAAGAGAGCAACCAAGCTTTGTGCTCACCTTAGCATGTACCAGACTCAAAACTGCAGATGGCATCAGTGTTATTCTGAGTGAAAGTTTTTTTTTTTTGTTTTGTTTTTTTGTTTTTTCGAGACAGGGTTTCTTTGTGTAGCTTTGCGCCTTTCCTGGAACTTGCTTGGGAGACCAGGCTGGCCTCGAACTCACAGAGATCCGCCTGCCTCTGCCTCCCGAGTGCTGGGATTAAAGGCGTGCGCCACCACCGCCCGGCTCTGAGTGAAAGTTTGAGTACATTCAACTGTATAATCTGGGTGTACTGGATGGTATTGTGTGTCAACTTGACACCAGCTAGAGTGATGAGAGGAAGGAGCCTTGGTTGAGGAAATGCTTCCAGGAGATCCAGCTGAATGACATTTTATCATTTAAGTGATCAGTGGGGAAGGGCCCAGCCCATGGTAGGTGGTGCCCATCCCTGAGCACCATGGTGGTTCTGGGTTCTATAAGAAGGTGGGCTGAGCAAGCCATGGGAAGCAAGCCAGTAAGTAGCACCCCTCCATGGACTCTAGATCAGCTTCTGAGTTCCTTCAGTGATGAACAGCAATGTGGAAGTGTAAGCCAAATAATCCCTTTCCTCCCTATAACAAGAATTGCTAAATGGTCTTATTAATAAAAAAAACTGGAGCCAGATATTAGGGTAAAAACTGAGAGATCAGAAAAGCAGAAAGAAGCTAGCCATGGTCTTACCACTTGGAAATACTCAGCCCAAGAGAGCTACTTCCTGTATACCCACGCCTATATGCCTTTCTGTTCTGCATCTCACTTCCTCACTCTGCCCAACTACATCACTTCTTGTCTGTCTGTACAGACCTCCAGACCTCTATGGTTAGTGCTGAGATTAAAGGTGTGTGCCACCGTTCCTGACTTCTATGTTTAATAATGGCTTGCTTTTTCCTCAGATCCTCAGATAAACTTTATTAGGGTGCACAATATATTAAGGGACACAATATATCACCACACCTCCCCAAATTGCTTTTTGGTCAGGGTGCTTCATTGCAGCAGTAGAAGCCCTATAGTTGGGTCATACTTGTAGTGGCTATCTCCCCACATATATTTTACTTATTTTCCAGCCACAATTCATTGTATGGATATTCCCCCCCCCATTCTCTTTGGCGAGTATAAAGTTTAATTATTGTTATTAATTTTAAGTTAGTATACAAAGTTTTGGGTCTCATCAAGGCCTTTTCATAGATATATGCCATTTTATTTTGACTGCTCTTTCCCTTCAGTCATTCTAAATGTCAGTAGCTCTTATCTCCATCTCTCATCTTCTATGGCCCATAGAAGAAGATTCTACTAGGTCTGGGCTGAGGTCAGCCTGTGCTGTCTGACATACTCTTCCTGCTCTTCATTCCTTCTGTGCTGCCAGGACCTGTATCAGAGTATGACAGAGCAGTAGTCAGGGGTTCAGACCACATGCCTTCCCAGCTCTCCTCAGTTGGCTGTGCACCTGAACCAGCCCTCAAGCCTCATCTCACTGGCCTTTCTGACTGTTGCTTAGCATTTTGTTTTATAGACCACAGTCACTGGGTCACTCCTGCTTTATTTCTTCCTCCATTTCTCCCATAAGCTCACTGGAATGTAAGTGGCTACTTCATTTTTTTTTTTTTCTGCTTACAAACTGTATGGCCGCAGCAGGCTTCTTGTTATCTAGTTCTTATATCTTAAATTAACCCATTTTTATTAGTCTATAAGTTGCCATGTGGCTCGTGGCTTACCAGTACCTTACATCTAGCTTGTCATGGCAGCGACTGGCAGTGTCTCTTGCCTGGCTGCTTCATTTTTTTTTTTTTTTTTTTTTTGGAGATGCCCCTGCAAATCAGTTCTTACTTTTGCTCCTTGGAGTGCACTGAGGATTTTATTACTTTGAAAATCATCTCAGGGAACATATCATTTCTTCCAAGAAGATGAGTTCTGGAGATAGACTACCTGTATTAGTTGAAGGGCCTAGAGAAGACCCTGGCCTGATCCTGGTCATACAGATAGCGTAGAGATCATTTACACTACTAGTTACCTCTGGTCCTGGTTGTGGGAGGCTGAGAGAGCTCCTGGCTATAAGGGTCATTTAGATTACGAGCCACCTCTGGTCCTGGTTGTAGAAGCTTAGTATGACCTTGCCCAACAGATAATTCAGATTACCAGGCTGTTAATCACCTCCAGTTCTCAGCTTTCTAGATGTAAGAACAGGTTTTACAACCATTCCTTTGCGAGGACAATCCTGTGTACTTTAAATTCCTGGTTTACCTGGAGATCCATGGGCACAAGGACCATCATGCTATACTCCCAACAGATAATGGCTAAACTGGAAAGTATTAATTAATTTTAGATGATAAAATTAAGAATGAGGCTTTTGCAGTATAGTTTTATGTAAGCTTGACACCAGTTAGAGTCATTTTGGAAAAGGGAGCCTCAATTGAGAAAATACTTCCATAATATTGCCTGTAGGCTAATTTGTGGGGCGTTTTCTTGATTAATGATTGGTGTGGGAGATCTCAGTCCACTAAGGGTGGTGCAACCCCTTGACAGCTGATCTGAGTTGTATGAGAAAGCAGGCTGAGCAAGCTATGGTAAACAAACCAGTAAGTAGCCATCCTCCATGGCCTTTGCTTCAGCTTCTGTCTCAAGGTTTCTGCTTGAGTTCCTGCCTTGGCTTCCTTGATAATGGCTTATAACCTCAGTTTCAAATAATGCCTTTGCTCCTCGAGTTGCTTTTGGTCATGGTGTTTATTACAGCAATAGGAAGGCAAACTAGGACAAAAACTCGTGCTAGGAGTTTTTTTTGGGATTTGACAAACCCAATCTTGTTGTTGGGAAGACTTTGGATCTTTGGGCTGGAAAAGCTGTTGAGTGCTTATAGCTTAATGGGCTGTTCTGTGGGAGCTTGGAAGAATGCTGAGAGCAAGCCAGTGTGAGCTTACAGGTTTTTGCCTTGAGTTTATGCCTTGGCTTCTCTGGGTAGGCTATGACCCAAGATACATAAACCAAATAAACTCTTTCCTTTCCAAGTTGCTTTTGGCCATGGTCTTTTTCACAGCACTAAAAGTAAACTAGGACAAGTTTCAAAAGTCAGTTTTACTTTCCATAAAAATGGAAATAAAATTTTTAATTTTAAAATAAAAGAAAATATGCTTTAGTTAGAGTATTGTAACGTTGTTGTAGTTTGCTTTCTGTTGCTCTGATAAACACCATGAGCAAAAGCAACAGTCCATCACTGAGGTAATCCAGAACAGGAACTCAAGAGGCAGGAACCATGAAGGAATGCTACTACTAGCTTGCTCTCTCTGGCTTCTGCTCATTCAGCTTTTTTATATAACCCACAATCACTTATTGAGTCCTGGCACTGTCCACAGTGGGTTGAACTCTCCCATACCAACCAACAATGGAGAAAATGTTCCATAATCATGCCAATAGCGAGTCTGGTCAAGGCAACTCTTCAGTTGATGTTCTCTCTTCCCAGGTGACTTCAGGTTATGCCACATTGACAATAAAAACTAACCCGCACATGCCAGTGTCAGTCAGTTGCTATGTGCTATGATATTCTCTTCTACCTTGTAAAAAAAGGTAGCTTGGAAATAATTCTAGATCTAGAGTGAGTGAAAGGATTTAATTTTTAATTCGGTTTTGAAATCTAGAATGTGTGTAATATCATTCTTAGTTTGAAACAGCCAGGAAGATGCTTTGCTATTTTATTCTAAAAGTTTTTATTATTAAAAGAATATTTTTACTCATTAAAAAAGAAAATCCCCAGTATTTCTCATGTGGATTCTGGTTTTGAACTGGATTTTCATCTAAGACTTTTTTTATTCTAAAATTGCTTGTGTTTCCCCAGTTCATAATATGATATTCTTTTATTTATCTAGGACATAATTAAGAACTAAGAAGTGAGCCTGAAGTCTTTGAGCTCACCAGTGTCCCAAGTTGATATTTAAAAGTGTACATTTTAAATTAATCAATTGGTGATTAATTGCTTAATTATGTGAGGTTGTTTAATTATGTAAAATTAATGATCTCATATAATGCTACTATTCCACTGTTTCCCACCATGCTAGCAAGAGAAGGTAAAGAACAGAAAAGATGGGGCTGAAGTGATAGCTCAGTGCTTAAGAGCACTGGTTGATATTGTAGAGTATTGGGTTCAGTTCCTAGCACCCACCTGGCTGTAGATGTAATTCTAAATGGTCTTATTAAATAAGAAACGCCAAAAAAAAAAAAATAGAGTTAAAACCCAGAGATCAGAGCAGTAGCCAAGAGCTAAGACCACCTTATCTTACCACTCACTCACTGCTGTCCTTCCTGAGAGAAACCTTCTTCCTGTGTCCTGTCATTTTATTGCCTTTCTGTTCTGCCTTCTCATTGGTTCTAAACCCAACCACATGACTTCCTCATCACTGCCTGTCTATACAGACCTCCGTGTCTCTATGGTTCATACTGAGATTAAAGGTTCGAGTCACTACTTGGCTGTGTCCTTGAACACACAGAGATTCTGCCTGCCATGTGAACATGGATTAAGGGCGTGTGCCACCACCGCCAGACTTCTGCTAAATGGCTTGCTCTTAGCTCTGATCCCCAGGCAACTTTATTTATTAACATACAAATAAAATCATATTTCAGCACAAATAAAATATCACCATACCTAGCTGCTGACAACCGTACATAACTCCATTTCCAGGGAATCTGATGCCCTCTTCTAGCCTCCATGAGCACCAGGCATGTACATAACACACATATATGCAGATAAAACACACATACAAATAATATAGAGATAATAAATCTAAAAAAGCCTGTAAAGATGTTAAAGTATGAAAATCACCAAGGACTAATAAATATTGAACGAGGTGCAGTGATTAAAAATACTTGGTATAAAAATGGTGTGATCATATATTAGATTGTTGGAAGACTTTTCTGTAATGTAAAAAGAACAATAAAGTAATATAAAACATGAAAACAACACACGCACTCCTACCGTGTATTGGGTTTCTGCAGATAATGTTTTTCCGTTGAAGGATAAATGATACAGTAGTGTTTTTCATAGAACAGTGCTTTAGATTATTCTGTCAAAGAAATCCTGGAGAGAGAAATGGTTGTATCTGATATTTAAGAAATAATTGAGAACAAAAAGAAAAGAAATAAAAGGAAAATTTGGTATTAACTTTTTAATTGTTTAATCTGAGACTTAGAGGGAATTAACATACTTAAACATTCAACAAAATAAGACACTTAATTGTATGTAGACATATACAAGAAGCTTGTAATGTAAATTCCTATGTTGAAAAAAAAAGAGCAGAAACCCGAGTGCTGTGGGATGTTCTGTATGGCAAATGTGTTGCTAATAAAACACTGATTGGCAGTGGCTAGGCAGGAAGTATAGGCGGGGCTAACAGAGAGAATTAAAAGAACAGGAAGGCAGAGGGAGTCACTGCCTGCCAGCCGCCCCGCCAGGACAAGCAGCATGTAAAGATGCCGGTAAGCCACCAGCCATGTGGCAAGGTATAGATTTACAGAAATGGATTCATTTAAGATAAAAGGACAGTTAGCAAGAAGCCTGCCACGGCCATACAGTTTGTAAGCAATGTAAGTCTCTGTGTTTACTTGGTTGGGTCTGAGCGGCTGTGGGACTGGCAGGTGAAAGAGATTTATCCTGACCGTGGGCCAGGCAGGAAAACTCTAGCTACACCCGAGAACTATTGAACTTACATAGATTATTTGAACTAGAAAGAGATTTTAGAACTGGGCAACATTCCAGACCAAACATGGTACAGAATGTCACATGTGCAGGTTATATTCACATCAGGAAGAAAAGCAAGTGTGTGTATCAAACAGAAATAACCTGCTTGCCTGCAGTTGCCATTTGCCTTACATGGTCATGTTTGGATGGCTTTCAGCCTCTGCCTGAGACCCAGTTTCTCTGTTGCGTGGATACACTCTTAGGCTGGTCTGCAGTTTGCCTAAATGTCATGCTAGGTGATGTTTTCGTCTGTGGTGTCTACTTGAAAAGTATAGAGACTGATTTAGGATAAATTAATTTTGTTTCATTGAGACTCAAGTAAATATATGGACAAGAATTTTAAAAACCTACAATTAACCATTTATTATCTGATGTTAACTAATATGCATTTTTAGAATTCTTAACACCCCCACCTGGGTTCATTAACAAATGTGTCTAAAGCAGTCAGTCTCATGGAAATGAGAAACAATCATGATGAGTCTAGACTTCAGAGCAAACTAAGATTTAAATATTGGCCTTCCTCAGAATGTGACTTGTGTTTTCTTTGTGGACACTCATTTATGAGAGTGTTTCTAGAAAAAACAAATTTCAATCCTGACTTTGTGGTACAATTCCAGCATTTTAGAGGTAAAGGCAGGACAATATTTTTGAGGTGGGGGTGAGGTGAGAGAGAGGAGAGAGGTAGGGGAAGAGAGAGAAAGAAGGGAGAAAAGGAAAATAAATGTGTGAGTATGTTTTAGAAAATTTTTACTGCATTCCCCAAACTATTACAATGACATACAACAAATTGTTTATTTAGCGTTGTCTCATTTTTAGCCTAATTTATAAGGACAGAGCCATCGGAGTATATTAGCTTCTTAAATGTTTGTGGATATCATGATAAGTTTTCTCGGGTTTTGTAATGTCACAGCTGCTGTGGGAATGTTCTGTATGGCAAATGTGTTGCTAATAAAACACTGATTGGCCAGTGGCTAGGCAGGAAGTATAGGCGGGACTAACAGAGAGAATAAAAAGAACAGGAAGGCGGAGGGAGGCACTGCCAGCCACCGCCAGGACAAGAAGCTTGTAAAGATGCCGGTAAGCCACGAGCCATGTGGCAAGGTATAGATATATAGAAATGGATTAATTTAAGATATAAGGACAGTTAGCAAGAAGCCTGCCACGGTCATACAGTTTGTAAGTAATATAAGTCTCTGTGTTTACTTGGTTGGGTCTGAGCGGCTGTGGGACTGGCAGGTAAAAGAGATTTATCCTGACCGTGGGCCAGGCAGGAAAACTCTAGCTACACACAGCTCACTATATTTTCTGTTTTCCTTTAATGCCATACTTTTAAATTTTGCAGACTGATAAAATAATATGTCCTGCAGTTTTTTTTAGCAGTATTATTGGATGATACTACTTGAGGTACATTTAAATTATTGACTTTCTCCTTGTCCAGTCTTAAGAAGAATGGTGTGGGGGAAATCTTCTAAGAATAAACTTTGCTAATTTCTCCCCTGAAAAAGCAAAGTCCAAACTCTTATATAACTGGAAAGGATCTCCTCAGCCAGACAGAGCCTCCCTCTCCCCCCCC
>CABHPQ010138468.1:0-24528 GCA_902168405.1 Peromyscus aztecus | reverse complement strand
GAGAGAGAGAGAGAGAGAGAGAGAGAGAGAGAGAGAGAGAGAGAGAGAGACACTACAACTTTGTGATGACCTATCCCATAGATGGAGCCATTTCTAACCCAAAAAGAGCAACCTCAGGAGAAATCATGGATGCTAGTACCTTTCTGTTGGACTTTCAGCTGCAGAACTAGAAGGAAACAAATGTCTATTGCTTAAGACACCTGTGATG
This sequence comes from Peromyscus aztecus, assembly GCA_902168405.1. NCBI lineage: Eukaryota > Metazoa > Chordata > Mammalia > Rodentia > Cricetidae > Peromyscus > Peromyscus aztecus. Next base: position 24,320 of record CABHPQ010138468.1, on the reverse strand, counting down.
TGATAGTTTGTATGCAGTCTTAGCAAAGTAATGTAGTCAACCACATACGAATCATATTCCCAATTTATAGCTTATTAACAAGGAAGATCTAGGAAGCAATTGAAAGATAGACCTTGGAATTGTGTTTAAATGGAGTTACCTTGATTGTTCCTTGGCTTCTTTGAACTCTGCTATGAACTAAGATCTCTTTGTCAACCTATGATGAATAACAGTTTTGCCTGGTTTTGACAATTATGTGTAACATATTTTCTTAGTAAGCAATGTTTTACATTTCAAATCATAGTTGCAGAGAACTATTTCCCTCAGGATATCCCCTCATGAAAAATTATGTGTGCCCTGGGCATAAACAGAAGATATACTTGATACATTTCCAGGGCCACTTGGGAGGGGAGGAGAAGCAGACCACACAATGTTGATTACAAGACATGACAATAGTTGTAGCATTTTACTTTCAGTCTTCTCTTACATTCTAAAAAGCTAACCTGATATCTACTAATTTTTAAAAATAATACTTTTAATAATTCCTTGAGAGTTTCATATAGTGTGTCAGATCATATTCATATGACATATCACAACTCCTTCCAGATCCAATGGCATCTTCTTACACATCCCAACCTGTGTTTCTTTCTTTCTTTATTTTTATTGGCTTTTATTTTTTTTATTTTTATTTTTTTGTCAAGTCCTGTAAATTTTTTTCCAAATACTCTCAGGTGTGAGACCAACCCCTAGAGCAGGGTCAGCCTACCAAGGATCAAACTCTTAAAGCAAACTAACTGTACCTCTTCCAGCAGCAATCAATCGCCACCATCTCCTCAGCAAGGGATTGGACTTCATGTCCTCTTCCCCACTCTGCTCTGAGAGTGTTTTGTGCTTTGATTTTATTCAGATTTTGTGCATGGCATCATAACCACTGTAATTTCAAAACTTCCACATGTGTCCAGAAAACAGTATTTACTTTAGTCATGTACAACCTTTGGGTGTTAAAAATCATTTTGCTCCTTCAGAGATGATCCCTGAGAGTTTGAGGATATCTTAGTTCCTTCTCTTGAGGCTTTGCCTGCTTACAGAAGATGGCTGGTTCAGACTCCATGCCCCAATACTAGTCTTTGTTACTGGTATTCTCTTAGATACAGAAGCCCCATTGGGCCCAGTTCTATGCTATCTCTTATTCTCTAAATATTAGCCTATGAGAGTCTGTGTTAAACAACACACCCCGCAAGACTTAAGACTGTATCAATACATTAATGCATCTTTCAACCCACACCACAGAAAAATCTTCTGTACTTAAAGAGGACAATAAATTACCTCTAAGTCATCCTTGTTTTCTAATTCTTTGGCCATAGACTTGGCCTGTAGAAGAGAATCTTGATGTCCTTTATGGCAAAAAACAAGCAAGCAAACAAAAAAATGAAATAGGAATAAAGTCAAATGTGAGTCTGTCTCCTAGTTTGTATGAAAGATTATCAAGTGTCATTCAGTATTAAACTTTATCCCTTAACTATCCATAATAACTTTGGAATCAAGAGATCACCCAATTGACAGAAGAATTTAAAAATGTGAGCCTATTTGATTGATGGGTGAGCCAGGGTGATATTGATTGTATTCAGGAATTATCAATGATGTTATAATGCCAGAAATGAACATAGATGTTGTCTATATGCTTAGTGATGCTTAGTTATGCTTATATTCTCCTCGGCCAGCTTTGCAGATGTGAGCTAATTCATGCATAGCTAATTGTAACCTGAATGCCTTACCACTTAGAAAACTTATAATCACTTGTTCCCTTGTATTATCATACTATAGAAAATATTGTGGCTGAAAATTGAACTTACTTTATTATTCCTTGGACATTTATAGTAAAATTATTCCATGATGAGTCTAAATGTAATAAAGGTGATTATCGAGACTGCATGATCCAAACAATTACCAAAGTATACAACAGATCTTCAAACTATATATAGCAATCTAAAAATCATTACAGATTCAACATAAGATAAAGAAATATTTATTTAGAGTATAATTTCATAATATATATATGTGACCTCAAACTTACTATGTATTACATGTTGGTCTTTATCTTAAGATAATCCACCTGTATCAGTCTCCTGAATATTGATGTTACATTTCTGCCACACCATGCCCAGCTTATATTTTTAATTTTTATTTAAGTGAATCCTTTTGTATTTCATATATAAGACAAGGTCCTTTCTGCTCCTTAAAGACTGACTGGATGAGTTTGATTGTTATTGGAATGTTGACAAATGCCAAACTGCTATTAAAAGATTATTACTTGTTATAGTTGTTATTATAATTTAAGTCTCCCTCACATTATTCTTATCTTTGTATCTATTCAGTGTTTCTGGTCTTGAGGAAGAAACTATTGACAGTCTGAAAATTTCACATATTTTATTATCACTTAAGTAAGGTTGTTTGGATACTTTTGTTTTACTGAATCCTATTATACTCATCATGTCAATAACTAAATTGTCAAAGTATGTAAATTTCAAAATACATAATCTGTGACATATTCTAATTTTGATACACCTATAACTTGTCCAACTCCTAGCTGAAACAGAAATTCACACTATTCTTTCTTGTACTAAACAGACATTTCATTGTCCAAGTTTTCTTTTTGTCTTCTGTAATGGACCCTTCTAGTCATGTCTTTTTAGTTTTGAAATCAATATGATTAATTATGCCAAAGATTTTGTAAAAAGAACTTTGAGTAAGAAAAACGTGTTACCACATTTAAGATGCTAATCAGCATGGTTTCACTTGGTACTATTTCAGAAACATTTGCGTATGAAGCTTGGATAGAGAGCTAGAGAGTGAATCTTAGAACTGTGGATAATAGAAATGTCTACATGCATGACACATACAGAATCAGCCACACATTCAAAAGCAAAGAAGTAAATATTGACTTTCCTGCTGGGTTTTACGGTGCAGAATTTCTACTCAGATCACTTTACTGAAGAGGAGAACTATACCCTGGGTAGAACTGATTCTGAAAGCATAGATCAGTACATCAGAGCTTCATATTCAGTTTATCTTTTATCTTGGGTTCACTGAAAAAAAAACATGTTTAATCCTGCATGAGAATGGGTTGAGTGGCTAAAATCATAACCTCTTGATAATTTAGGAGTTTCTATAATAGTAAGGGAAATGTGATAACAAGAGAACAAAAACAGTTCCTCCTACAGAGAGTACATACTGTTGATAGATAGAGCTTTTATAAATTTTATTATATAACCACAACTCTATGGCTCCCAGTCTACCATAACCACCTGACTAACAGCATGAAGGGGCTATGACAAGACTAAGTTGTACACTCTGAGATGTTTGTTCTCCCCAGAGAAAAATCACAAGGATTCTGTATGAACTACTTATGCTAGACTCATCTATAATCTCTCAGGTATGTATTTTGACACCTTAAACAAAGTGTATGTTCACATTAAAAGTGAGAAAAAAAATTCAATAAGGTCATTCTTCTTTTTTTTTTCCCTTGCATGTAAGACTACAATCAACAGATGCCAAGATTGAGTGGATGGAATTCAGTGTATTCAAGGCATCTAGTTGCAGAAAGCATTCAATGCCATAATCCCTTCTTAATAATATACTGTGAACTCACATTTGTAAGGAAGGAGTTACCACAAGGAAGTTAGCAGTGTGGAATTACCAGGACCCAAGCCCTGTGTATACAGTGCTAGAATACCAAGTTGGGTGAGTGTTAAAGTGGGCATTTTTGCACAGTTCTTCTAAATGAGGCTAACTTATCTGCTATCTGAGCAGATGAAGTTGTTCTTCATTTGGTACAAGTAGTTCCTTTGTCAAATCTTCTCCTTGTTCTTGATTTGTTTCATAATGTGCAATACAAGGAAAGGAAGTTAAAAGACCCATTATATTACAAAAGTTTGACATTTAATAGATCATATTTTTGAAAAAATGCCATGTTTCATTCATTAATAAAAGCATTAAGATGACAAACTTGGAAGTCTCCTCTGTAATATTTTGACCTTAAACATTTGGAAAGATTAACTACATTGGCATCTGTTAAAACACTTGCAATGTAATTACAAGATTTCTTAATTAAATGTCCATGGTTTTTCAACGTGAGTGAAAATAATTCAGGCATGTAAGAGGAAAAGCTGGATTTTTTTTTAGACTTCTTTCTTATTAATTTTTTTCATCCCAAACGCATTCATCTCCCCACCCCTTCATATCTGCTCTCTGCCCTTGCAACCCACCCTTTAAAAAAATTAAAATTAAAAAAACAAACACAAACCGAAACCAAAACAAAATCAAAAACCAAAGACAAAAACAAACAAGCTCTCCTGTTATGATATATTGCACAGGGGACCCTGTATCGCGTGTGCAGGGAAACATGCTGGCAGGCTGGGCAGATGCAGCGGCAGGCTGGCAGCGACCCACACCATGCAGACAGAGCGGCAGGGCCGCAGCAATCATTCACGACCCAGATGCTGCAGCTGCAGGGAAATGGTTTACTATATAGACAGGTGAAGAGAAATACAGGACAGAGGAAGAGAAGTGAGAGAGAAAGAGAGAGGAAGGGGGATGAGGGTGCACACCTCATGGGAGGAGAGACGAAAGAGAGGAACAGTTTTCCTTAAAATGAGGATTTTATGTCAGGACGCTGGGCAGTCCCATGGGGCAGGTCAGAATACTAACATTGGTTTCCAAGGAGAGGGTCAGAATACTAACACCTCCCACTCTCATGACTTCAGGGCTAGCTCTCCCACTCACCACAGTGTCTAAGGGGCAAGAGGAGGGCATCTCTCCCTCAATCACTCCACCATGTGGAAGATGAGGCGTGGGGCCAGATCTCTCATGAACTTTTCCAGGGCCAGATCATCTGCAAGCCTGTCAACGGGGTTAGCTCTACTGTGCTGCCCTGGTGAGTTGCAAGGCCAATTTTCCTGAGTTCTGCATCCTGTGAAAGGCAGATAAGCTCTTCCACCTTTGGGCCTCCAACACCAGCTTTCCCACCTGCAATAGGTGGCGAGGGAGGAAGGAGGTATCTCTGCCTGACCCACACTCTGTGACAGATAGAGAGTGGGGCTAGCTCTTCCATTCTCATGCCTTCAGGGCTGGCTCATCCATACCCCCACCAATGGAGTCAGTTCTAGTGTGCTGCCCAGGAGAGATGCAGGGCCCTCTCTTTCCGGAGTGTGCAGGTGGTGGGGGGCAGGGCCATTTCTCCCTAGTGCTGTAGCCAGTGAGGAGCAGACCCAATTCTGTGCAGCCCTATCCTCACTGTCTTTGGTGGCAACAGGAGCCGTGGACATCAGTGCAATTCAAAGCTGCAGGTGAGCCATGGACCCAGACATGGCCCTTGGAAGTAGCCCAGGCCTGGATGACACCAAGTTCCCAGGTGGCAGCACAGGCCACTCAGATCTGTTTGGCCCTGACAGTGGCAAGACTCTCAGACACTAACATGGCCCTAGGTTGCAGCCGAGACTCTGGTCTTTTGCCTGATCCTTAGTGGCAATCTGAGCCAGGGATATGAACAGAGACCCTGCTGTGGTTGGACCATGGACCCAGACATGATCCTTGTCAGCAGCAGGGCCAGGACATCATCATGGCCACAGTTGGCTCTCCAGGTCACTCAGCTAGGAATGGACCCAGTGACTGCATGGCCCTTGAACAACAACACAGCCTCAGGTTGAGGCCTAGACCCTGGAATCTCTATGGCCCTCGATGGCAACAGGAGCCTCATATATCAACACAGACCCTGGCTCTAGCTGACCCACAGATTCAGGCATGCCCACAGCTGCAGTTCTGCCCATGGCACGCCATGGCGCTGGTTGGCAACGAATGTCGTTCAGATCTGTATGGCCCCAGCATTGGCACAGACTTTGGATACCAGCTTTGACGCAGGCAGCCCAGATAATGGGCATCTGCGTGTCCTTTGGTGACAACACAGGCCTTAAACACCACTTATTCTTTCCATGATATTTTTCTTCTATTTCCCCTTCCTCTATCCTGTGTAAGCATGCATACATTTTTTTTTTCAGTTGAGAGCCAAAAACGATCATTCAAAGTGGATTACTAACTTGGAAAGATCCAGATTGCATCAGGACCATGGACCCAGACATGGTCCCAGGAACCGGCCCGGGCCCTGATTTCATCATGGTCACCTAAATCAGCATGGCCCCAGGGGCAGCATGTCACTGGAGCACCAAAATGTCCCCAGGTAACTGCCCAGCCCACAGGCATCTGTCCAAGTTGTATTTTTTTAAACAACCAATTGATTAAGAAAAAATGTGTATCACTCTTTATTGGTAAAGAAGCTTGATAATTTTTGACAATTATTTTGGTATTAGAATATATATTCCAATTTTAATTTACTAGAAAATTTACAAATATTTAATAGAACATTAAAATTAAGATAGAAAAACTTATTCTTTTCATGGCATTTTCCTTCTAGTTCCCCTTCACTCTATCCTGTGTAAGTATTGCATACATTTCCTCTTTCAGTTGAGAGCCAACAATGATCACTCAAATTAGATTACTATTAATACATTTAAATTAATACACAGCTCAATTACAGATAACTTATATGTGATTCCATTTAAAAAAAATCTCAATTTTCTACTATAAAAAATTCTTACTAAGTTTTGTCATTTTAATTTTTAAGTGCACAATATATCAGAATTACCTCTGAGGGAATGGTTACAAGAGCCAATAATCCCTTAATGAGGAAAGCCTGATGCTCATCATAAACTCCAGTTTATACAACACTTAGAATATGTCATCTGTTCTCTGTTAAACCATGATTTAGAAATATTCATGGAGATTATAGGAAAACTAAATGGTTCCCTCAATATCCCAGTAGTGACACTGGAATGTCCCATGCCATTGGCTGGCATGAAGTGATAGGTTGTAGAAGTTCTACAAAAGCATGCAGTTGCCTATACCAACTGCCTGTTACTCTGGCCTTATATTTTCTTATTACTCCAAATCTCATCCAAAAAGACAAAATAATAACCTAGCTCACAACCAAAAATAAATGAAAAAAATGAAATGCAGCAACGAATAGTCTATTTTACTATTTGATTTGATGTTCTCCCATTTTGGGTTCCTTGGGGGAGCAAAATGTTACCTGAATCTTTCTTTTTCTTGTTCTCTGCAACAAATTGTGGATATGAGGAATGTGCCGTTTTTACACTAGTTGCTTTTCAAGGACCCATGAAATCTTCCACACAGACTGGCAAGAGATCAGCAGCAGGGTTACTTCGTTCTCAGCTTGTTCACAGTGATTGATCTGAAGGAGAAATTCCTTCCATCAACCGCAGACGAGGATCATTTGGCTGATTTATTATTATGGCTCATCACCTTGGAAGGTTCCTTTAAAGACCTTTCTCTGTGATATATAATCTCCATCAATGAATATATTTTATGTGACATCTGCATTTTGATACTTACTTGGAATGCAAACTGTTTTAAGATTTATAATTAATGTTCTACACTGAAAAAATTGCTGTTTTAGCATTTATTGCTGGTAGTATTTTTCTGTTATATTTGATGAATCTTGCTCTTCTAGCAGATGTGGTATGATTAGTCTCTACTTTTCTAAAACAATTTACCTGAAATGTACCTGCATCATGTATAAAAGTCTTTCATATGGATACATTGAGTATAAGCCATTTAAAAAATATAAAAATATAAATATACATAATATAAAAATAAACTAAAATCAGGCAATTTCAGAAAATTGTCCATTCTTGAAAATGAATATTTTATCTTCCTCACATGTAGCTCATTCTTATTGAAAAACTTTGCATTGATTTTGAAAGATAATGTTGTGTATGTGCATATCTCCTTTTTAAGCCATAATTGTTTTTTTTCTGTTTTTTATTTACACTATAAAAAAATAGGATGTTCCTTACCTAAATACATCTTTAGACAATTATTTCCAAAGGCTGGTACATGAAAAAAGTAAGTGTTTAAAACTTAGAATAGATAATAATAATAATCATATGAATCTAATTCATAGCATGTGTTAACAAACACAAGACATGAATAGTTCATAATTAATTTCTGAACTGAGTACAGTTTAAATCTCCTGATCTATTATGACTAAATTATCACAATATGACTTATCATATCACTCTTGATTTATAGTTTTACTCTCATGTTTATATTTGTGCTGCACTAAAATCACATTAACAGACTGCCCATAAAAACAAGGAAACTCAAGAAATAGACAAATTGTCAGTGACTATTGTAAGTGGTACCTCACTCTTCTCTGTTTACTTATAGTAAATGAAAAATTATTTGTTAAATTGCTTAGAAGACTTTCAAGTATTGATACATTGTAAGAAGTCAAATATCAAGGAAGAAATTTGTTTGCTTAAACTTTATTTATGTAATTTTAAAGTGATAAAGTCCTGTATTTTAGTCTCTACTACGTTAGCTGCCCATCTACTATCATTTCATCCCAACCCAGAATTGGTATTGTGATAATGTATCATAAATTTCAGTATCTACATATTTAAAATTTAAAGTTTAAACTTGATTTTGAAAAACTTAAAACAAATGAACAAAATCTGTTTATATAATTCAAAGACAGTAAAAATAGTATGATACCCTTATAAGCACTGCTGTTTCAAATGTTAAGAAGAGAATAAAAATAAAAAGACAAGATGTAATCATTCTTTCAAAGGCCAGAAACACAATCTCCTCCTTCTTACCTGCACTCTGACTTCCATTTTCCCAATTTTGGTCAGTCCACCAGGAGCCTTGTGATAATTAAATTAAATTCACTCTAGGTTGGAAATGACAGACTAAGATCAGTGTGCAGGGGAAACAAAACATTAAACTCATTACAGAATGATCAGAACATGATTAGCTGTTATTAATTTCCCATTTCCTATAAGTGAGATGAGCTGTAGCTTTTGAACAGGGTATTTTCAGTTTTAAGTTGTAAAGATGTATTTAGCCAATTCTCAAATTTTTCTGTATAATGTCTTCAATTCCAAGAAGAAATGATTTGATCTAATATTACTGTTATAATTCCCAACTATCTCCCAGCTACATGACTGAACATGAGCTCTCCACCAGTCAGGCAGAATTCTTAGTCATCCCAGGACCTTGCATCCTATGTAATCCATTTGCGTAAATATATTATTTTATAGAATGTTTTACTTTATTTAACTACAACTTCCAAGAAACAGTAACTAATCCTTTAATAAATTTCATGAAATTTTTATTGTCCAAGAATTATAATAAATCCTGCTATTTTGTTGATTATATAATAGATAATAACTTTATTACAAAAAGATTATAATAAAGCTGCTAAATACATAATTTTTATATGTCTGTTAGTTTTCTTGAAACTATATATTTCATGTCTTTTGTGAAAAAGGCATTTAAAATTTTCCTATTTCCTGTAATTGTTATTTATTTGTGGCATTATTTACCATGTGAGAGAAAACACAAGGTACAACAAAATCCACTATAAGAATTTTTATTAGGGGAGGGAAAAGAGGGATTGTGCAATAGGCCTACTAGAAATGAACAGTGAGGAAAAAAGGGTTGGGGGCATGGGTGGAATCTGCTTTTATAGGTCCCCCCACCAGCATGTGCATATGGGCTTACACAGCTATGCCATGCATGTGCATAGATTATGTGATCACATAGTGTACAGACTATGTAGGGTATAAGACCCTGAGATGACTAAGCATTCTGCCTGACTGATGGACAATGCATGTATGGTCATGTAGTTGGGGGGTGGCTGGGAATTATAACAGTTGGTAGTGATCTTCAGCATAAAGCTGATTATTTTTGTCTCTAATTGATTGTTTTGATGATTATATTTAATGTACTACAACAAACACTGCATTAAAATATACAATAATTTATACATTAACGCATATTGTTCCTTTGGGAAAAAAGAATGATACAATACAATAATGTTGTGTGTATTTTACATAACATATTTATTTTTAATACTTGCTAGCAAGATAAATCTTATTTAAAACAGATCAGAAGAATAGTGTTATGTACTCATAGGTCAGTGCCTTATTTGATCATTATCAGAAAAGCTTCCTCCTGTAGCAGATGGGAAGAAATACAAAGACCCACAGTCAGACCTTAAGCAAAAAGAAAAACCATGGAACACACAACTCTAAATGGAATGTCGCCAATTAATCTCTCTCTTCAGAGCTCAGGGAAACTTGTGGAAGAGAAGGCAGGAGTCAAGAAGACAGAGGGGTTGGAGGCCACCAGGAGAACAAGGACTTCTAAGTCAACTGAGCATAGCTCTTATGAACTCATAGACACTGAACAGCAAGCACGGGCCTTGCACAGGTCTGCACCACGTCCCCTGCATGTATATTATGACTTTCAGTTTAGTGTTTTTATTGGACTCCTGAGTGCGTGTACAAGTGGGTCTCTGTTCTTGTGCCTGAGCATGGGTTTCTTTTCTTTGTGTTGAGTTGCCTTGTCCAATTTTGATATGATGGTTTTGTTTTATCTTATTATATTTTGTTTTGTTATAGTTTGTTGTTTCTTTTAGAAGCCTGTACTTTTCTAATGAGAACAGAAAGGGAGTGGATCCAGATGGTAGGGAATATGGGAAAAATTGGGAGGAGTAGAGAATGGGGAAACTGTGATCAGGATATGTCATGTGAGAAAAGAATACATTTTTAACCAGAGGGGGAAGAAAAAGACACCTGGGAGATTCATGAAGCATATCACCTCCAGAGATTAGCTCATGAGAACTGACCCAATTAATATATGAAATAATAAGAAAATATAATACTCTCATTTCAATTCAGTGTATTTAACAATGTGAAAATCTATTCTTAGTTTTCCTGCCATTTATCCTGATGACCAAAAATTAAAAACAATGAAGGTAAAATCACTGAATTGTTAATGCTAGGGCTCCTGTAAGGAAAGAAGTACCTGTGCGTTTGAAGGTCTTTGACTTTTCTTAGCCTTGGTCTTCACTGCTCATCATTCTCAGGATGATCATTTAAGATTAATTCATGGTATACTACTACCCTTAATAAGTAATATGTGGATTCCTATGTATGAGTGTAGCATTGCCATATATATTATGTGATTGTGTGATATATTCAATGTATTTGTTCCTATTAATAATTTAATGTTTTTGAGTATAAGACAATTTCCACACCTCATATATATATATGTGTGTGTGTGTGTGTGTGTCATTATAATGTATCTTTCTTATATCTTTCATAGACACACACAAACACACACACACACACGCACACACACACACATATGAAAAGTGACAATGGATGAAACTAGAAAGCCTAAGTGTGGTCTGTCTTCTTTTCCAGCTGAAAGAGGAATTCAGCCTGTACCTGATTTTACATACTTTGGCCTTGAGTTTGGTGCTCCATTTATATACCTGATACTCTGGCAAGTATCACAATAGTTCAGGCCCAGATCACTAATGACAGTGCAACTAAAGAGAGCAATGTATCTAACTCATGCAAAATTTTATTCAAAATATTTGAAAACAAAATTTCAGCAACAACACAGTAGTAGAAAGTTCCGTTGGTATTAATCAAACGTTTACTTATTAATGGTTTCTTTATATCTGTCCAAGAGCTCATTCAGAAGATGGTGCAACTGTCTAGGAACTTTATGTTATATAACTAATTAATTTTATTTTTTAGAAAATCATTTTGAAAATTTAAATATTCTTTAGGTAAAATGATCAGTAATTGTTGCTTTTGTCTCTTGTCTATATCCTCTTTTTTTTTTCAAAAAAGAACCCTGAATCTAATTTCCTTTAACTTTTTTCCTGACCAATAACAATTACAAACTTGTAACCAAACATCCTAAACAATAACAATTATCCATAACCCATAGAATGACCAAAAACTACCCGCCCCACCTATTGGGAATGAGGGTGTTGTGTTCTTAAAATTACTTCTTGCTGTCTGGGGGCAAAGGCATCTTTACTGGATCCTGAAAAGAAAAATTTTGAGTTAATTGTCAAGTCCTGGGAGAGGTAGCCGTATCATTTGTTGTCCAGTCTCTACATAATGAGAAAATGCAGGGCTTGTCTCAAGTCCATGCTTGAGTAGTCTGAGGCTGGATCATCTCAGCTAGCCATCTCAAAATTGTCATGAGACGTTTATAGTCCAAAGCCAATCTTTGAGTAATATTTGTCAGCTTAGTGGTATTATTATCATCCTGATGGAATCATCGTTGTGGGGTTCCATCATCTAATCAAAATTAAGGAACTATTCTATTGCCACTAATCTCATAATTCTTCGGTTCTATTTTGATTCTTTAAAACTTTTCTTAAGGTACAAATTTTATATCAAAATTAATAAAATTTATATGTATATATGTATTTAAACTTTTGTCATGATATTAACCTATAAAAATAAAAAACAAAGTTTATACCTTTATGGCTGAATATACACCATAATTCTGATGGGGACTTGAACCTAGAAGAGCTCCTCAAAGTTACAGATGAGGCTGTGCCATCTACATCACAGCTTGGATTTCTCCTCAGTGTCTATTTAGAGAGTTGCCACCCACTTACTCACTACTTTCAACAATCAAAATTTTCTATTGTCCCAAGGTCATAAGGTGCTATTTGAAATTATTACTAAAGCCATGGTTTTCTTAATTTAATTTCCATTACATGTTTTTCTAATATAACTCATCACTTATGGGATTAAATTTTCAAAGAAATCTTATATTGAATAATATAGAAGTGAAGAACTTTAAAAGTTCACTTATTTAGTAAAGTTCAAAAGGTAAAGAAATGAAATGTATTGAATTCATTTATCTTGTGATATTTTGGGAAGGACTCATCACATTCCTGATTAATGAGTGGACACTTGATCTGCACTCGTACAAAAATTAGAAAAAAAAGAAACATTAACATGTCTATTTATTGGAATTTAGTTAGATATCCAACCATACATGATTTTAATATTTTAAAGTGTGAATATTTAATAATAATTAAATTTCAATATTTAATTTAAAATACTATGGTCACAATGTTCACTTTTTTAAATTCTATTATTAATAATTCATTGACTAGAAAATTCCTAATATTTAGTGCAGGTTGTAAGTAGTATTTGTAAGTCTCTAGCACAGTAGAGGAAGTGGATATAATTTCACATGACATCAGAGAATTAAGGTTTGTCTGTCTGTCTACGGTTCATTTAACATGCTTTTCCAAGAAGTAGTGGGCAGTACTGGAAAGCTCCACAGTGCTGTGCTCCTTTAAAATACAAGAGTGTTTTACACACATAATTCCAGAAAACATTCATTATATGTTTACATTTTCCCAGGATAGCAAAATAATAATCAAAATGTCAATTAGAAAATGTCTTTTTAACTATAATTAGAAATGTTTTTAGCAACAATTTATTCCAGTTAATATAGTCATCTATTGATATTAACTATCATCCACATTTCTTTAATTACAATGTATATTTTCATGATTTGAATGAATATATCTACTGCATAAACAGCTGTTGCTCCTAAAATAAAAATGAACACACTATAAGTCAAAGATCACAAAGTTAAATGTAATACATAGAATGGTACTTTCTATTTCATTCATATTTTGTACTTGGTAATTAATTCAAAATAAATAAGTACAAGGCATAAATTGACAAATAAGTGAAAATTTAAAATCTAAAGGTGAATAGAAATACCTTCTCCTATATAACTATGGAACAAGAAGAAATTACTTATATATTTTGCCTTAATGAAATTTTCTGTCATTGTTAAAAAGAATCCTGAAGTTTATTATCAGATTGCAAGAGAACGATGCTATCCCTCATGTCTCCATTCGATGCCATCTCTGGGACACAACTTTCCACACATTGCCAGTCCTTGCTTACCATGGACTCAAGCCTGCTATGACAAATGTTTGTTTTACGTAAATGTTTTCCAGTTCTTTAAATACTCCATAAAACCACTGTGTGTTTGCCTCATCCCCCCCACCCCCCCACACACAAAAATGCTAGATTTTATATATTATTTGAAAGCCAGGGCTGCAGCTTATGTAACTTTTTTATTAAACTTTATTGATTTAATTTTCAAAAGAAAAATATGAAAGTAAAATTTAAAAACTATTTTGCCTATATTTAAAGTAACTACCCAAAGTTGGGAGTAAGGTTTCCATAACATGATAATTAAATCATCAGCCTTAATTCTCAGTTTAGGGAATCTCTGTGACTGATATACTTTGTTTTTACCTCAATTCATTCTAACTTTTGATTCTGAAAGTCAGTGAAGCTTTTTGGTAGATTTGTCTTCCATTTTACAACTTACACACACACAAAAGCATGCACACTGTTATGATACAGTCCACAGGAGGCCCTGGCATGTGGAGCCAAGGTGCCTCATGGTGGGTGAGAGACAGAGATGCCATGCTGACAGCACTCAGGGGAGAGTTTTATTTGGTAGGGGGAAGAGAGAGGGGAGAGATAAAGAAGGAAAGAGGGAGAGAGCGAGAAGAGAGAGAGTGCACACCTCATGGGACTGAATAGAGAGAAGGGGGGGTTGGAGGAGTTTTCTCTTTTAAAGGGGACTTTAAGCCAGGATGCTTGGGAGTATCTCCAAGGGGTGGGTTAGAATACTAACATTCCTCTGTTTTGATTATTATGAAAAGGTGAGTTTTTGATAGCAAGTAGGAGAAAATGAGGTCACTGAATCCTCAAGATTACTTCACACTGACAGGGGGCAGAGCGGGGAGGGGGGATGTTGGTAGTTGGGATCACACACAGTGGGAGATCTCAGACATCTTTTTCTTGAGGGAGCTGAGAAGGCAGGTTGCAGCAGTGATCTTTCAGGAGCTTGGGAGAATGGCACGCCAAATCAGGAGTACAGAAGCCAAGGTGTCTGCTGTTTCTATGGAGGTTAGGCAGGAGGAGTGACTCTGCAAAATATGCTCAAAAAATAGGTGGGGTCAAAAATGAACAGTGGAGATTATTAGTATTCATCAGACCAGATTTCTTGATGCAGTAGTAAAAATTTTCCCAGGAGCCTGTAAGTATCTGTAAGACAGCTATAACAGATTTAGCAAAAGGCTTATGGCTTTGGGTTAAAAGGTATGAGCATTTCCTGGCTTCATGAAACATATCTTTAAATCTATAACCAGAGGAAATCCACTGAATGGAAGTAGTTGAGTAAGTGAAGAAGGAGGGAGGCATCCCTAAACATCATCAGATCTGAGAAGGATATGTAAGTGAATAGAAGTGAGACAGCTTTTCTATCTTTATATAAACAAACCAGGATATACTGAGAGCAGTCAATAGTAAAAAGTTACATTGAAATCTGTTCTGTGAGTTTATCTGAAATATTAACCAGGTAAATTCTATCTAGACATAGTAGTAGCCTGAGGAGAGGGGGACCTGTGAATTTTATATAGAGAACTGAGAAGGCAACTCAAACTAGCCTGGTTGTCAGATGGAATCAGAGATCTGAGGAGGATAAATCATATCTGAGTACAGACCAACCAGCTTTTGAATCTGTTAAAAATGACAGGGACCAGTCTACCCGTCCATACCCAGGTCTCAACATCATTGTAGGCAGGAGTACCAGAACAGCATCAATCTTTGGCCATCAGGACCATAAGGTAGGAGTTTTTCCCGTGGAAGAGAGACATAGAGAAGACTGATCTTACTTCATCTAGGTGAAAGAGATGCAATAAATTCCCCAATGTCCTGCTGTTATTTGTCCACAGTCTGGGCTGGGTCCTGACAGCAAGTGTCACATTGTGGCATCTGTTGCCACCATCGAGATGCAGACATCTTCTTCAGAGACCTTGGGTCACTGTTAGGATGTGAATGTCTCTGTCTGATATAATAAACTTTTTGATCAATATTTTAAATGCCATACTCTGCAGATCTCTGAGCATTTAGTCTATTAGGTATGAATGGCTGACTATCAGCTAGTATTCCCTAAGTATCCCATATCTTAGCAGCTTCCATGAGGTTAGGACTTGTCTCCTGAGAAGTCAAAGAAGGAGAAAGATCCTAAGGCTGAATAAGAACAGGAGAAAAGGAGCTTGTGAGTCAGGGTATGGCCCAACTCTGAGAAAAGGACCATCTGAGAAAAGGAAAAAAGGACCCTCTCAGTGGATTAGAAACTCCATCCTAAATGATTTATATAGAAATAATAATTTCTCAAGGTTATATAAATACCTCTTTGGTTCTGCATAAATCAATGGGCATTAGGTACCCGTATGGTCCCCTATGTCAGGGGTTTTACCTTTAACTTAGCCCTTTAGCCTGTTTTGGGAACAGGGAGCATAGGATTCTCCTCCATAACTGCTTCAAGTTGAAATGGGGTGCAGGTGGTCAGGACCTTGGCTTGTCCAATGTAAGGAGGGAATTTGGGCAATAGGGCATTTATCAGAAGCATCTGGTCATCTGACCTCGCTATAGAGATGGGGAACAATCATGTTTGGGTGAACTGGTCCACATCATATAGATAAGAATCTCTGCTGGCATGCATAGCCAGAAAACCTGGTTGTGGTCTACAACTGCTGCTTTGATGTGTCTGCCAGCCAAGTAGAAAATCTTTTGAAGCAGATAGACTAGAGAGAAAAATTAAAATTTATGAACTTATTTGGAATCTTTATGCCCACAGTCTTAGTAATTAGGAAGGGAACAAGTTTGAAAACTCAAGCTGTACTGTTGTACTGATCTGGAATCCTTTTGACCTCTGTGAAGTGGAGCCAACAACTTTAATTGATCCTCTGAGGTTTATATGATTTCTTATTTTATAAAAGGACATAAAAGTTTTATATATATTCAGTATTATCAATCAGTATTGAAATCCAAATTGTAGAAAAGCAGGTAATGAATATCTAGGCTCATACCTTTGAGTTCTAGCAAAATTAGAGATTTGGGTTAAAAAGCATGTATTTTATTTAGAGAAAACCAGGTACAGATTGAACAGAGCTGTCTTTAGCCTGATAAGAAGTTCAATTTTATATTTAGAAGGCAACCAAGGAAAATGTAAAATCCTGAGCTTGTAACCCAAACAATATCCAAATTCTATTAATGATAAAATCTGAAATGTTAAAATTTTAAAGGGGAAAACCAGTGTGTGCTGAGCAGGACAAAGCTGGCCTCCTCATCTCTGACTCACATGTTGTAGTAAACTGTAAAGCTGTTGGTGAGCAAGAAGGCAAATTTGTTATAAGTGTAAGAGGGTGAATTGGAAAGCAGAGCTGGTATGGGTGGGTTGGGGCAGATCTGCTGCAGGTGAGTGAGACCTTGGTGTGAAGTGGACAACCCCAACAGACTAAACAAACACGCCATGGGCAACAGAGTTAGCGCAAGAGGTTTGACAGTGCAAGAGTGAAAGAGTGAAAGACTGTGTTGGGGTGGAGACTTGGAAGAGGCAGACCCAGATCACATCAAAGATGGTGATGAAGCCAAATGACCAGCCTTTGACCTTAGTAAAGATGGCAGCTGACCATGTGATTGCCCTTATCAAATATGGGGATGGAGTCATATGGCCTGTCTGTTTTGACCCTCTTAGTCTGCCTGACCATGTGATGGCCCTCTAGTGCTTGACCACATGTTCACATTTCATATTTTTTTTATTTATTTATTTATTTATTTATTTATTTATTTATTTATTTATTTTAGACATAAGGAACAAATATGGGACACATAAACTCAAGCATTCAAAAGTCAGTCAGGTAGCCACCTCAATCATACATTTCCATTCACACATATGAAATAAACCATTTTAACAGAATGACAGACAAAACTCCAGGAAACTGTCAGCTGACCAACTTGAAAAAAAAAAACAGAGATAAGAATGTACAATATAAAGAGTGAGCTGTAAGACTGCAGGCTGAGAGGCATCAGGGTGGGAGAAAGCCAGGAAGAAGCAGAAGTTAAGGGAGGCATCCTGGGCCACCCAAGTGGTGGCAGTGGGGACAGGGGCTATGTCCCATGCTGCTTGCCCCAACGCCGTAAGTGGAGGTGGCTGCAAGGTGGGAGGGAGAAAGAGATGAGAGTGTATAGTACAAGAATCCTTGGATCTGGCTAATTCACCATAAGTGAGACAGAGGACATAGGCTGCTGAGTGATTGCCAATTGCAGAACCGGGTTACAGATGCTGAGGACCGAATGGGGCCAAAAGGTAAGAGACCATGGTCGAGAAGACGAATCCAAAGTCATGGGAAATGGCCAGAAAGAGGACTTACCAATTATGGCGGTGTTGGATGAAGTTGAGTGTAGAAGGTTCCAGGGCCCCTAGTATGTCTCAGACTGGCATCAGGCAGGAGAAATGCACCAGGAAGGCCTCTGCCGAGTCACTAACACCAATGTTTTGATACAGCACGTGGGAGGTCCTTGCTGATGGAGCCAAGGTGCCTCACAGCCAGTGAGAGACAGAGATGCCATGCAGACAGCGCTCAGTGAAGAGTTTTATTTGGTGAGGAGAAGAGAGGGGAGAGAGAAAGAAGGAGAGAGAGAGAGAGAGAGAGAGAGAGAGAGAGAGAGAGAGAGAGAGAGAGAGAGAGAGAGAGAGAGAGAGAGAGAGAGAGAGAGAGAGAGAGAGAGAGAGGGGAGGGGACTTTATGACAGGATGCTGGATCGGTTCCAAGGGATGGGTCAGAATACTAACACACACACACATAAACACACACATACACACACACACACACACACACAAGCACACATGCACACTGATGAAAATAAAAGGAAATGTTTGGAAGCTTGAATAAAAAAGTAAGAGAGAGCAGAGTGGTAAGAGTCGAGGATAATGAGGGCTGAGTACAGTCTAATTACATTATAAAGCAGGTTGAAAATGTGATGATGGAAGCCATCACTCTGTAAAATAAATACACAGTAGTAAAAACATGAACTTTAATGTTGTACCAAGATGATGTAAGTGCCAAATTTGCATCAGCAGCTATTATTTCATTGTCTAACTATAACTGTGTAACATTTTCCCCTCATAACACTTTTCATAATATTCAATAGTCTATCACATTCTAATAAAGAATAAAATAATGTAATTAATAAACTGAATTTTACTTCAGAATATGCTGGAAAGTAATAAAGTAAGCTAATCAGCTAAATAAATGAGCTTTGGTTTACAGGGTGAATGAAGCCAACAATATGTATTTTTACACATATGTAAGTAGGTGGCATTGGTTGAAGCCTGTCTGAAGACCCTGCTTTGGGCTTCCACCTAACAACAGAAGTTGCTGAGGTGCAGCTAGTTTTCCTGATTGAACAAAGCCTAAGGAGACATGGACCCTTGGCTTTGGCAGACATTAACGATGTGCAGTTATGAATGAGAATGCTTTAATTACTTTCCTGAGCTATTTCACTTGTGAGGTTCTAGTTCCCATGGCTTTCAGAGCACCAAGGAAAGGGTCCAAGCACAACAGTATTCAGTGTTCAATCCCAAATGAAACCCTTATCTGGAATAAATGTTCTTTCTACTGTTAGTTTTCACAATTCTGAATTAATTGATTTAGAAAACATTTGGTAAGTTTCACTTTCTTTTGTTAAGCAATGTATTCTGTAGGCTCTTATCCCAGCATTCCTGTACCATTTACAATGATTCAGTATGTATTTACAGGGATGAAGCGATTATGACACCAGAAACATTGAGAACAAAGTCTTAGATGAGTACAGATATGGTCCATCAGTATTGTCCTTGAATAACCAGGGAAAAGCAAAAGTTAATGAGAGTTGATTTCTCCTCTTAGCCAACCACTGTGTCTTAGTTTGGATTTCTGTTACTATGAAGAGACACCATGACCCTAGCAACTCTTATAAAGGAAAACATTTAATTGGGGCTGGCTTATAGTTTCAGAAGTTTAGTCCATGTCTAGAAGCATGGCAACATGCAGGCAAATGTGGTGTGTATTAAGGAGCTGAGAATTGTACACCTTGATCTGCAGGCAGCAAAAGGAGACTGCCACTACAGTAGGTCTAGCTTTAGCATATTAGACCTCAAAGCCTTCCTCCACAGTGACACACCTTCTCCAACAAAGCCACACCTACTCCAACAAGCCACACTTCCTAATAGTGTCATTTGCTATGGACCAAACATTAAAACACATGAGTCTATGGCAGCCATTCCTATTCAAATCACCACATTCTACTCTCTGCCCTCCATAGATTTGTAGACTTACCATAAATGCAGAAATGAAGTAGTACAACTTTAAAAGTCCCCATTATCAATCACAGTGTCAAAGATGTTTAAAAATTCAGAGTCCATTTTGAGATTCATGCATTCTTTTAAGTATAATTCCCTGTAAAATCAAAAGCAAAAAGCAAATCACATACTTACTTCATATAATGGCACAGGTATATTATCATTCCAAAATGTAGGGGAAGGGAGCACAGTGAGGAGATAATGGACCAAAGCAAAATTGAAAACCAGCTGGGCAAACTCCCAAATCTGTATCTCCATGTTGGATGTCAAAATGTTTTTCAGATCTTGAACTCTTTTCAGCTTTGTTGACTGCAACACACTTCTTTTTCTTGAGCTGATTCCACTCCACGTTAGCAGCTCTCCTCAGCAGATATTCCACAGCTCTAGCATCTCCAGCATCTTGGAGTTTCCAAGGCAATCTAGGATTAATCTTCACAGCTTCACACAATGGCCTCTCTGGGCCTCCAGGCAGAGAAATGCCTGGACTCAACTGTTTTCCTTAGTCATGGAGGGAGATTCCAAAACCCCTTTCTTCTGTTCTTGACTCCACAGCCAGAGCCATGTGGCTGAAGCTGCCAACTTCTGTCATTTGCTGAGCCTGGAAAATGTCCCCCCTTGTTTAACTACACCTTCACCAGCTTTCTTTTTTCCATGGTTTCCTTCATTGTCTAAGCTTGGATGTCCTGGAATTCACTCTGTGGATCAGGCTGACGACCTTAGGGATTCTCCTGTTTCTGCCTCTGGAGTTTTGGAAATAAAGGCATGCACCACCACATCCAGATCTGCTTTTCTTTAATCCCAATTAACAAATGGAAGTTTAGCTAAAGGAGGTCTTGCCCTGAGGTCACCACTCCCTTTATTCCATTTAACGCCAGGTATTTATTTAATCTGTTTATCTTCTTGAACACAGGCTTTAGCTCCACTCCACTCCCAGGTGACCCTTTTATTTTCAATCTGTAAATTTTGTATTTTTACATGTTCACCCCACTAGTTTTCATTATAAATCTTCATAGGAGTAAAAACTAATAAACACAAAACAAAGTCAATACTAGGCTGTTTTGGAATTTCTTCTGACAATGGAATTAATCCAAAACTCTTCAATTTAGCCTAAGGCAGACTCTTCAGGCAAGGGTAAAAAGCAGCCACATTCTTCACCAAAATATCACAAGATTGGCCTCTAGACCACTTAATAACATTCTTCTCTAAAATTTTCAGATCTTAATATTGCATTTATTTTGTTGTCTTCATTCAATAATTCTAAAAGGTAAGTAAGTATGTTCAAACTCAAAGAGAAAATTCAAGACACACTTTGACTACATGGATACCTGTGTTTCTTCCACAAAATTTATTATACACAAAGCAAGACTAATCTACATGGTTCACGGTTCTCCTGAAGTTTTAAGGAGTACTTAGCAATATTAATATGAGTTTATATTTAATGATGCCACTCAGTTGTTTTGCAGTTTGCTTCATTAATCAGTATGAAAGTTTAAAAATTTAGGTCTAACTTTTATATAATAATAATGATTATTATTATATTATAACATAAATTGTGAGAACATTCAAGATTCCTTGAATTTTGATATGCTCAGTGTTATCTTCTTTTATTAAAAACATGTTTTATACTTATAACTTTGATTCCAATTCACAAATAAATTAATTTAAATATTTAAAGTATAGAAAAACTTTTTTTTAATTGATTCAAGATAAAAATTGTTTTAAAAAGTAGCTCTGGGAAAGGGGTATGGTGGAAAGACGGGCTCAGCAGGTAAACACACATAGTCTTTTCCATACCTGAGTTCTCTCCTCAGTGCACTTGTGGGTACATCACAACTACCTCTAATTCCAGCTTCAGGTCCTCATCTAGACGCTGCTAGCACCTGCACTAGCTCATGCACATCCTCTCCCCCACATACATCTATACACATAGTCAAAAATAAAATAAATATTTGGAAAGTAACCATAAGACAGTAAGCATCTTGCAAATAAAAAGCACTCTTCTTTTCTTTTTTATTATTGTTAAGCTAGCATGGTCAACATGGAGAGTTAGGACCAGATGTTGACCTAAAAATAAAAAGTGTAACTTTATTCTATAATCAGAAGACAAAATATCGTAGGATTCAGTATGATTTATTTTCTCTCAGTACTTGAAAAGAATCATGTTGGGTCCTGAATATGGGACTCTCTCTTCAATTCTCAACAAAAGGAACCTCCTAATTAGTGGAGACTGGGGAGCATGAAGCACAAACGGCATGAAGGTGGTAGGGACAGCATGTATTGACTTTACTAGTGAGGGGACCTCCAGAAAGTGATATCCACAATGGAGATATGAGAACAGGCATGGGCATAGCTAGCTGGAGAGGGCCTGAGTCTCCAGTTTTCATTCCTTTCAGAAACTGTGCTGTTTTATCTATATACCGAGTATGGCTGGGACCACACCAGGAGACCTGACACATAAAGTCTTCTGAAAGAACAACCAGGAGATTCCACCTAGAACTGAACTCTCTGTATAATTTTCCTACATGTTTTATATAGCAAATTATCTCAGACAATAAATGTTAGTAATTTATCCCTGCAATTGGCACATGCTGTAGAACTCTCTAATTTAAAGGCTAAGACAAAAGAATCATTGGCCTCAAGTTAAAGACAATCCTAGTTAACAGAAATGATTTCCTTTTGTGGTCTGTTTTGTAACTGTCTTGTGTAGCCTTTTGACTCAAATTGAAGTGCCTCAAGAGCACTCAGGAAGCTGGAGAAGCTTGTAAAACTGAGGAAACTCAAAATGTTAAAAGAAAGAAAGAGCCATTACCTATGGATTGATAAGCAAGTAATGATTGTTAGGGAAGAAGAGACTGATGGAGATGCTTGCACAATGGTCTGGGAATTCCGAGGATGTAGCAGAATGGATTTCCAAGGGACATGACTTCCTTTGCATCATTCATGTTCCTGTAAGCCATCCAAATCAATTCATGTGGATTCTGTGTTATAAATGGGTGAAACTGTTGTCAGTTCTCTTCCTGGATTGGACATTGGTTCCTGTAAGATGAATTACTAAATGGTCTTATTAATAAAAAAAAAAAAGAAAGAAAAAGAAAAAAAAACTGAGCCAGATATTGGAGTAAAAAATGAGAGATCAGAAAAACAATAAGAAGCCAGCCACGTCCTTACCATTTGGAGATCCTCAGTCAAAGAGAGACCTACTTCCTGTGTACTCATGCCTATATACCTTTTGGTCCCTGCCCTCTTCCTCTCTCCACCCAGCTATATCACTTGCTTTCTGCCTGTACAGACCTCCAGGCCTCCACGGTTAGTGCAGGGATTAAAGGCATGTGCTACCATGACTGGCTTTGTTCCCAGTGTGGTCTTGAACTCACAGAGATCTGGATGAATCTCTTCCTCATGAATGCTAGAATTAATGGCTTGTGCTACCATTGCCTGATTCTATGTTTAATATAGTGGCTGGCTTCTTCTTCTGATCTTCAGATAAGCTTTATTGGGGTAAACAAATAAAATGTCACCACATTTCCACTTTTTTGTCTAAAATAAAAAAGAAGTTATAACTAATATAAGAAAAACTATATACCATAAGTACAATAACTATGAACAATATATAAAGCAACAAATACATCAACAATGTCTAGTCCATTTGCATTTGAAAATTCAGCAGAAATATTCCATTATCTATCCTATTTTGGTGAGTCCAAAATGTACCTAATTCACTTTCTATCCTAACATATGTTACCAACCGAAAACTACCCTTTGATGTCTTTCAAACTTACACATTTTATACCTCTAAGTGAGTTTCTTTTCTGAATTTGTTATCAAGGAAAACTATAACTATCTAATCTTTAACTCCCACAAAGACCTGAGAAGGAAATAATATTCCCCAATAAAACATGAGTGCAAAAAAGCAACATCCAAAAAAACAAAACAAAACAAAACAAAACAAAAAAAAACAACTGAGAGTTATGACAGAAACAGTCAGCTGCCTGGACAGTCACCAGATATTTTTCTGCAATGTTGGGGAATCCTCTTCAGCCTACAGGCTTATCATATATTGACAGGCTCATCTGTGAAGCAGGATTTTCTAAAGGGTCTTCTTACATTGTCTTGACAAGGATCATCAGTCCTTTCTTTTGTGTCCTGTTTCT
>CABHPQ010138467.1:0-31617 GCA_902168405.1 Peromyscus aztecus | reverse complement strand
GTTTTGAGGGTGAAGAAGTCCTCTCCTTTGATGTGAAGAGTTACATCTGGAGCCAGGACCACAATCTGGTGGCCTCGGGCATGGAGTTCCTTGGTGACATCCCTCATGCTCAGCCAGTGGCTGCCCTCCATGGGAATCACCAGCACCTTCCCACCTTCAGCCCAGGGCAGGGCACAGAGCAGGAGCAGCAGCCCTGAGAGTCCTCTGTCCATCTCCCCAGAGGCCCACAACAGTGGACTGTCCACACCCTGTGCCTCCTTTGTCAATTTATTCCTTTTCTTATCACCAGGCCACCTGTCACTCTGCATACCATTGGGTAGGACAGTGCCCTTAAGTCAATCATTACAAAGTAAATCACCCCTGCCTTTCACTAATGCCCTACCCTTCTGCCTGCCTCCACCCACAGAAACTTAAGCTTTGCTTTTCTTGCCTAATTACAAACTCCTGTGACATGCTTCTCTTTTCCTAGGGCATACTAGTTCACCTCTTGGTTTCCTCCAGTTCCCCATTGGAGGACACGCATTTCTTTCACCACCTAGACTGTCAGCAAGTGGCCATTGAGCTCCGAGCAGTGTCCTCATCTCCCAAAACCTTCCTGCTGGGTAAGACCTAATTCAGTAGCTCGTTAAAGTCTCTCCTCCAATTCACAAGTGGCAGTCAATGTACCACAGCATACAGAACAGTGCAAAGCAAGCTTGACTAAACCAAAGATGATATCCCTTTGCCATGGCTCATATTCTTCATGGTGCCAGGACTCTAAGGCTCAGGGAACACAATTTGAAGTAGCTGACTGCTAACAAAGACGGGAATGCTGGAAAGATCTCAAAGTCAGGCTCAGAGGATCTGAACTCTGCTGCAAGAATGCTTAAGAATCTTGTGAGCACTCCATGGAATGAGGCTGATGCTCTGTAAAGCACCTTTGGCCAACATCAGCCTCATCACTGACACAGAATGAGTTCTGGAAGCATCCTGCTCCTTCCCATAAGCTGATCTCCTTAAAAGGGAGAAAGACTGCTGAGGGATATGACTCAGTCTCGGGTTCTATTCTCCTGGATGTGGAGGGCTGCAGGATCTCACACTCTGTTAAGGTGAACACTGAATTCTGA
This sequence comes from Peromyscus aztecus, assembly GCA_902168405.1. Classification (NCBI taxonomy): domain Eukaryota; kingdom Metazoa; phylum Chordata; class Mammalia; order Rodentia; family Cricetidae; genus Peromyscus; species Peromyscus aztecus. Next base: position 30,511 of record CABHPQ010138467.1, on the reverse strand, counting down.
GGTTTTTGATCAGGGTCCCTTCTGCAGTCCATGCCAGATCAGAATCCTGATGAGGATGGAATCCTCCAAAAAGCATGGGTTACAGTTTTCTAGGGCACTGTGCCCAAATTCAAGAAAAGGTGAATTTGAGGCCCAGGTGAGGGCAGGAGCCCGGTTGTGGGCACTATTTACATATCCAATGCCTCTGGCCCTGCCTCAGAGAATTCCTGCCGCATGGGATGAGCAGTTGCTACCACCTCTTCCTTTGCATGCCCTGGGGACGGCTCTACTCTCCACTAGGCAAGCTCCTTGGGGTGTTGTATATTCCACCTCTCTGTGCCATTCTGTGTCATATCTGTGTCATTCTGCCAGGGTGGCCAAGCTGAGGCTTCCCTCTGGAGAAAAGCCACCCTCTTAGGATCCAACTGATAAATCAGCAGCTGTTTATATGCAAAATTCCTCACGTGTGCCACCACTGCACTGGGCAAGCAGCCTTGGTATTTCACCCTTTCATGGAGGGCAGGAGTCTGGAAAAATGTTCTGCAGTTTCTTTTCCAAAGGCAACTTTTCTGCTTTCTTTTTCTGCACCTGTCACTTCTCTGCATGTTTTACCTCATCTCAAACCCCATTGTTTCCCTTCTATGGTTATCTATGCAGAATTACCCGTGTAGGGCGTAGCCACTCCTGTCCATACCAAGCCCATAAAAGGAAAAGAATAGATGGAGCTGGTGGCTGAGCAGTCAGTATCTGAAATCTGTGAATCCTGCTTTAGCTGCTTATGGCAGCGTTAACAGGAACACTCCCATCACTACATCTAGTAGAAGACGCAGCCAGTTCCTGGAGACAGGACCCACTGGTGCCCAGACTTGGCATTCAGCTCTTGTGCACCTGTGCTGGGGAAAAGCACACAGGGTAACATTAGTTGCTCTCCTCATTCTGAGGGCCTGAAGTGTGCTCACAGATGTAACGCATACAAGAGCCAGATACCAAGTCTGAACAATTTCTACATACAAACTAGGTCAAAAGGATACTGGCAGTTCTGCACACCAAGTGCCGTAAATGTGACTAGAATCATGATGGGTACATGGCAAAGACTAGCCTTCACAACATTCTTTCCTTTTTTATTTTAAAATGTTGTGACTATGTGTATCAATTATGATTAATCCCTAGCCAAACTATTATTTCTTGGAACTAGGAAATGATGTTTAGCACAGCACTTTGATCCTTGTATTTGCCCTTGGCTGGAAAAGTGCACGTCCAGGTAACTGGCCTTGGATGTTTCATCCACCCTGGTGAAACATGTGAGTATATTATTATCATTCTTAAGTAACTTTGAGATGACTCAGTTGTACATGGATGCTGCCGATGTCTTAATAGTTGACCATCACTTGGCTAAAAGTAAATCTTGCCTCTTTGAAAGTAGTAAAGCCTGACACAATGGGCATTCTTAGTTTTCAGCACTCTTGGATCAACTCACCACACTCTACAAGGCTTAAATTCACATTTAATCTCTGCATGGTTTGGAAGCCATAAAACTGTGTTACTAGAATCACACTCCCTCTGAGCACCCTAAGATTTTGAGGTTGGTTGGTGGAATGTCAGGAATGGCCTCAACTGCAACTTGATTCTATATTTTCAGTAGATGTTGGAAATAGGAAAAATCATTTCACTAAGGCAATGCCAACCTCTCCATTGCCACTAGGGGGCACTGATTACAGTCTGACAAAAGGCAGCTTTCACCCTAAGCACAGCCTGTGCTAGAATGCTATACACACCTGAACAACCCAATTATATTGGCACAGTTTATGCCCCACAGAAAGGGCTTTTATAGCATGGTGGTCTTGGAAAGTCCAGCACAAAATCCTGCTCCTCCATGATTATCTGTATGGACTGACTAAGCTCTGAAAAAAAAAGCAGGGCAGATGAAATGGGCCAATCCTGAATTCTTTTTTTTTTTTTTTTAAAGATTTATTTATTTATTATGTATACAATGTTCTGTCTGCATGTATGCCTGCACGTTTGAAGAGGGCACCAGATCTCATTACAGATGGTTGTGAGCCACCATGTGGTGGCTGGGAATTGAACTCAGGACCTCAGGAAGAGCAGTCAGTGCTCTTAACCTCTGAGCCACCACTCCAGCCCTTCTTAAACTTCTGCAGAGAGTTCACAGACTGGGCTATAAAACTGGGTTTGGATACAGTTCAGTACCCTTAAAGACTAAAATAAATGCAATGGGTAACACACACACACACACACACACACACACACACACACACACACACACCCTTTGCATTTCATCCTTTCAAGGAGAGTAGGAATTCAGATAAATGTTCTTTGATTTCTTCTCCAAAGTTAGTTCCCTGCCTTCTTTTCCTCCATCTGCTTTCTGTACCTGCCACTTCTCTGTATGTTTTACCTCAGGCCAAATCCCATTGTTTCTTTCCCTTCTATGGCTATCTATGCAGAATTATCTGAGTCTAGGCAGTTTCATTACTTTTTAAATTGTGTGTGTGTGTGTGTGTGTACTTACATTCAAAGGGGTAGCATGTGCCACAGTATACACAGTATACAACTTGAGTATACACTCGAAGTTCAAAGTCTTACTTTCAGGAGGCATTTCCCCCCTTTCTACCACGTACATCCCAGTGAATCAAACTCAGGTCATCAGACTTCCCAACAGCACCTTTATTTGCTGAGCCATTCCACTGGCCCACATTTAACACTACCCTTGATTCCACTCATGTTTTAAAATGTTTTCAAGATGTGTATGCTCTCTGGCATCTATGAAAACCAGCAGCCACACAAGCCCTACATGGGCATCCCAGGTTCTGGAATCATTCCAGAATCCAATAGTAGAGGACCTACCTTACCAGGCTCTGACCCCTATCCTAGTTTAATCATCTCCTTATCTCCATGTTCCCTGATATTCAGCCTTTCACTGTGTGTCACAGTGCCCTCCTTCCACTAATCATTACAGAATAAATCCATACTTGGCAGTGACTACTATCTTACCCTTCTCCTCTTATCAGCTGTTTATGTGTTAAAATCCAGTGGCCCATGGCTGCTACCTAGTGAATATCAGAGTTCACCTCATTTGTTCTCCTATATTTAAAACAAGGTTCTGCACACTCGCTTGATGTAATCATTTCTTTCTTTGTCAGCCATTGAACTCAGAGAAGAACCGATGGTTGGTGCAGTGGTTTGAATGAGAATGGCCCCTATAGGCTCATATATTTGATTGTTTGGTCCCTAGTTCGTGGAACTGTTTTGTGGGGTTAGGAGGTGTGACCTTGTTGGAGAAGGTGTGTCACTGCAAGTGGGATTTGAGATTTCAAAAGCCCATGCTGAGAGGACCGAGCAGACACTGTAACAGGCTACTCAGTTTTCTCTTAGAGATCAGGCCTCAATTTCAGTTTCCTGAAACTGAACAAGCTGCTTCTAAAGAAGAGCCATGAACAAAGGGCAATTAATCACTGGTGGCCCTGACAACAGGGACAAGGGAGATAAGATGTAGCAAACCTGGGCCACTGAGCCAGCCACCATAATCAACAGTTCAAAGTAATAACCAAATAAGGACAAAGCCTGAGACTTGTCCAGGCCTGCCCCAAAATGGATAACTGTAGCCCTGACAACCCCCTAACTAACCCTAGCCAAGTAAAAGTTACTAACATGATTGCCACTCGCATACGCCAGTCATTTCTAAGATGATATAACTTCCTTGGACACTCTCCTTAGTTAGGCTTAAAAGGAGCTCATACACCTCTCTCAGAGTCTTTGCCATCTTACCCTTGTATGGGATGGCAGGCCCCAACATGCTGGAAGCTTTCTTGAGATAATAAATGCTCTTGCTGATTGCATATGTGGATGATGGTCTTTTGTGGGACTTCTCCAGAACCCTAACACATGCTAGGCCCAGTCTGTATCTATCTCTGCCTCTGTCACTGTCTATGTCTCCCTCCCTTTTGTTCTAGTAGAAGCTCCACCTCAATCCCCCTCCCCCATCTCTCTCTCCTCAAACCCTGCCTCATCTCAGAAAGCCTGCCAAACATGGCTCCTCCCCCAGAGATGCTCAAGACCATTCCCACAGGGTATTTAAACTGCCCCCCCAGAAAATAGACATGTAGTTTTTCAGGCTGTCTTCCCTGTCTCCTCTCTGGGGGAGCTGGAAAATCATCTGGGAGTGGTTTACCCATTAAACCTGGGTTTTTTCTTAGTTTAATTTGATTCGGTCTGATTTGGATTGCTGCGTTGGAGGAGAGACTTATCAGGGTGCACAAACTTTTCACCTTTCTCCTGCTCCCCTCTCTCCTCTCTTTCTCCTTTCTCTCTTTTCTGCCTCCAACTTTTGGATAAAATATACACTCTCAGCCAGTGCCCCAGTGCATGCCTGTCAGCTTGCTGCCATGCTCCCTGCCATGATTGGTCATGGTCTCACACTCTGAACTATAAGCAAGCCTCCATTTAAGTGCTTCTTAAAATATATTGCCTCAGTCATGATGTCTCTTCATGGCAATAGAACAGTAACTAAAGCAGTTGGTGTCTATTGTACTCTCTGCTAGACATGATACACTCAGAAACACTTTCAGGACTCTTCACAGAACACTACTAAGTCAGTTTGAGAAACAAAGGTATTGCTGGATCTCCAGACTGTGCATTTCCTATACTGTGATAGAACTGTAGTAATCTGGGACGATGTATCACAAATGCCCAGCCGATGCCAAATTTCTCTTCTCCTAGATACTGAGGGCTGCATGCTTCTGTACCTCCTTAAACGACCTGGGTGAGCACTAACCTGGGTCTCCACTACCTCCTGTGGTTTGTGATTAAGCTCCATTCTACGGTTCTTGCTGACTCAAAATTCTTACAAGGCTGGATTCCCCAGAACATCATGGGCTTGTGATCTCGTGGGACACTGCTCAAATGTCAGGATGACAAAGCAAATTTGAGATACAGTCGAGGGCAGGACTCTAGCTGTGGGGACTGTGCACATGACCAGGAATCTGGCCCTGCCTCTACATGCCCAAGGTTCCACTCTCCATTGTGTGAGCTTTACTGGGGTGTCCTGCATTCCACCTGCATATGTGTCATTCTGCCCATTCAGCTTGATTGTCGAAGCTGAGATTTCCCTCTGCAGCAAAGCCACACCCTTAATACCTAACTGGGAGCAGACTCAGCAGCTGGGCAGATGTGCGTATGAATATGCCTCCCATGTGCCTCCACTGTACTGTGCAAGTAGCCTTTGCCTTTCACCCTTTTGAAGAGGATAAGAATTCAGATAAATGTTCTTCAATTTCTCCTCCAAAGTTAGTTCCCTGCCTTCTTTTCCTCCATCTGCTCTCTGTACCTTCCACTTCTCCATATGTTTTACCTCATGCCAAATCCCATTGTTTCCCTTTTATGGCTATCTATACAGAGTTATCTGAGTCTGGGCAGTGGTCATGCCTGTCCATGCAATGCCTATAAAAGGAAAAGAATGAATGGAGCTGCTGTGGAATAATCCTCTTGTACACTGTAAAGATTTGTCACTCGAATTGGCTTAATAAAATGCTGATTGGCCAGTGGTCAGGCAGGATGTATAGATATAGCAACCAAACTAAGAATGCTGGGAAGAGGAAGGGCAGTCAGGAGTCACCAGCCAGATGCAGAGGAAGCAAGATGAGAATGCCGTACTGAGAAAAGGTACCAAGCCATGTGGCTAAACATAGATAAGAATTATGGGTTAATTTAAATGTAAAAGCTAGTTAGTAATAAGCCTGAGCTACCAGACAAGTATTTATAATTAATTACAAGCCTCTGAATCGTTATTTGGGAACTGTTGGGTGGGAGAGAAATGTCTGTTTACATGGAGAAGTTGGGCTGAGAAGTCAGAACCTGAAATCTGTGTTTGCTGCTTCAGCTGCTGCTCTCAGCATTATCAAGAACACTCTCACCACCACATCTCATGGAAGAGGTGGCCAGTTTCTGGAGGAGGGACCCTGTCTCTTTCCCAGGTTCAATATGCAGCTCTTGTGCACATGTGACTGTGGAGGATGCCTATGAAGAGCACAGTGGGGACAATGTTGATGGCTTTTCTCACTGTGAGGGTCTGCCATGTGCTCAGAGCCCCAAAGCACACAAGGATCCAGATGCTATGCCTAAAGAAATATTCTAGGTAACAACTCCCCATGGGAGTGCTATTAATTTTGTTTGGTCAGAACCCTATATCTCAACTAGACTCATGAAGAGACCTGCAACAAAGTCTTTTTTAACAGTCTTGACTTAGATTTTTAAAAATTTTTGTGAATACCTGCATGTTCTTTGGTATTAAACTATTGCCTAGGCAAACTGTATTATTTCCAGGAAGACTGATTGCCCAGCACCTTAAGTCTTAATTTCTCCCATTTTGGGGGAAATCTGTGCCAGATATCTTCTTAGCAGTTCTTATGATAAATTAAAAATGGCCCTCAAATCATTTAATATATAACTATTCAATATATTTAAATTTTCAATTATTTAGGGATAGTTGGCCACTATTAACTTTAAAAAATAGTTTAATTTAGTTGGACATGGTGGTGCATGCTTGTAATTCTGGGGTGTGGAAGCAGGAGGAGCAAGAGTTCAAAGTTGTCATCAGTTTGGAACACACATAGTGTGTTCCAAGTCAACCTAAAGTATAATGAGACCCTGTCTTAAACAAACAAACAAGTAACCTAGTAGAGTGGGTATAATAATTTTCCTGTCATTCCTGTAACAAATCATTAAGACCTCAGTGTTATAAATCAGTCCACATTTATTCTCGCCAATGAAAGATTGTCAATGCTACCAAGATTGGCCAAAATATAAGCAAACAACTCAAAATGCCACTATTGGCTAGTCCCATGTTAGGTCTACACTTGGCCTTATCTTGGTTTCACAATTACCACAGGTGCTGAAAGTATCAAAAGGATATTTAAGGTATACCAAACTCGTTGTGAAATCCAGGGGACACAGACCAGAGCAACTTGACAAAAAGCTGACTTTCACTGGAGTGTCTAACTAGATGAGGTACCTTAAACACATCAGATAAAATCCATGCTGTCAGCAAAGATCATGGTCCAGTCCATAGCTGCCTTAGGAGAGTCTGAAGGAAGTGAGCAGACTAAAGTTCTCGGTGCCTCAGCAGAAAATGTCTTCCAGCTTTGAATGAGATCCAGGGGCTCACTCAAATGGATTGGTTGTCTGCTGGAATAATGACACCAGACTGATGCCCATATCATAATTATTGGAACCTGAGACAGTGTTACATCATATGGCAAAGAGATTATAGCTAACATTGAGGACCTTGAAGGGGAGAGACTGTCCTAATTCACATGAGTGGTCCAACACCATCACAAAAGATCTTGTTAGTAAATGAGGGAAATGTGAGAGCTAGAGAAACAGGCAAGCTCCACCACATCTCCATGGAGATAGAGAGTGCCACTGAATCACAAAAGTAAGATCAAAGATGGAAATGTTAAAGAAAAACAATAATGTAAAAGGAATGAGTTTATACTAATTGGGAGAAATGAAATCAAGTCCATCCTATCTGAATAGACAGAATTCTTAGATCAAGAGAAATCAACAGGAGTGAGTTTTAAAGCACTTTAAACATTTAACCAAAATTCTAAAATATTTAATTAGATGTAAGGGTAAGAGTAATATGAAAATAGCATAAGACAGCAATACTGGGATCAGATAGGTAGGCTATATAATATGTCACTTAGTGATAAGAGCAAAGTATATTACCACAACACAAGTACCTCCATGTACCAATCTATCTTCCATACCTACAGGATGACAACTATTAAAAATGCTAACAAACCCTCTGCAAATATTGGTGAGTCTAAGGCGGGAAATGGAAGGTAGAAGACATCTCCTTCGGAACTGGAGAATCTCAGAGATGTATTAGACGTACAAAACATAAAAATGTGACAATTTGGGTGCATCTGCAGAACATTTAGAAACACTAGTCATGTGACTCTGGAGCACCTGAAAGGTAGCTAGTAAAAATTGAGAGAAGATGTAAATGAAACTGCATGCTGACTGCTTCCATTTCCATTCTCAGGTGTCATGTGAGCACATGCCCAGCCCTCCTAGAGAGCACCATTAAGGGCTATTGGGTAAAAAGCTCCCTTATCTTGCTACTGAAGATCTGAAAGCAATCTGTGTCCACTTGAGTCAGGTCCTAGTTCAGTTTCTCTGCATCTGCCCAGCTTCAGAAAATCTCACCTCAAGAAAGACAGTGACTAGATAAGTAAGCAGTGTTGGTGATGTCCCATTGTTGTGCTTCAGTCCCAGGAGAGACCCTCAGTGTGGCATTGTAGTCCCTTCAATGACCATCGTAAATGTGAAATGTCAATTATAGCTATCTTGAAAACTGAAAATATCAGAGACACACTGGAGAATTCAAGGTAAGAAAAAAAATCCCTGGAAAGATGAGACCAATGATCACATCAAAATGAAATATTTAGAAAACTAGAATATTGTGAAGATAAATTATGGCTCCAATGCATACCTGAGAGAGTGGTTTCCTGATGGCACAGTTTATGCCCCCAGTGAAGACCACATTGGACACCATGGGCCGGGGTAGTCGAATACAAAGTCCCCTAGGAGCAGCCATATCGATGCATGGCTGAGAACCTCCACCAAGGACACCTCTCTCTGCAAAAGCTCAGAGGTGAGGCTCTCAAAAGGAGTGAAAGATACAGCACACATGTATTCCAAGGTCAAAGGGTAAGCATGTTCTTGACCCTTTGCAGGAAGCTCATGTGGTCAGAAAGCCTTTGAGCTGCCTTGGGATATATAAGGGGCAAAGTTGGACACTATGGCCTCAAAGTCTATTTCACAGGGAATGATGGTGCAGAAAACCCACAGCAAGAACATCCCAGGTACACTGCAAAGAGGAAAAAAATCGGGGTCTGTTAACATCAAAAGAACTGTAGTTCAGGTTTGGGACCAGAGCCTCCTTGTGCAGCAGACCCATGCAGGTCATCACATGGAATGTTGATACATTGTTTCTTACTTCCCATTATTTTTTAAAGGTATCCTCACAGAAAATTGCATTTCAAAGAAAATTAGCAGTTAGTCCAGAGGGTGATATCTATATCATTCCATGGTGTATGGAATGTCACAGGTTTTCAGGGAGAAGAGGTCCTCTGCTTTGATGTACACAGACAAATCCGGAGCCAGGACCACAGTCTTGTGACCTCAGGTGTAGTGTTCCCTCACAATGGTTCTCATGCTCAGCCCGTGACTGCCCTCCATGGGAATCACCAGCTCCTTTCCTCCCTCAGCCCAGGGCAGGGCACAGAGCAGGAACAGCAGCCCTGAGAGTCCTTGCAGAGACACCTGGAGTCCCACGGCCATCTCCAGAGAAGCCCACAGAGGTTAACCTTCCTTACCCATCTGTGCCCCCAACATGAGTTTGTCCATTTTATATAACCATCAAGCCACATTGAACAGTGGCACACCATTGGTAGGCACAGTGCCCACCTTCTGTTAATCATTGCATAATAAACTCAAGCCTGAAGTTCACTACTGTCCTAACCTTCTGCCTCTGCCCAGAGAAAAACACATCTTATCATCTCTCTACCAGAAAGACTCCTGTCACCAGCTACTGCTCTCTGATGAACCTCAGAGACCACCCTTTCTCTCCTCTGATTCCCACAACAAAGATCTGCACAATCTTGTCACTGCGTCATTTTCCTCTCTGTCAGTCACACATCAGCCGGATGCCACTGAGCTCTGAGCAGCGCCTGATGACTGGGCACCCATTGTAACCTCACCACGAATCATGGCCTACTCAGTAGCTCTGTAAAGTCTGCCTTAGCAGTCTCAAGAAGCACTCAGTGAGTTAGAAAACACAGATCACTGCTAAGCCAGCCTAGATAAACATAGGTTGCTTGCTCTCTAGTTTGGCACATTTCATACAGGAAAACTGTATGATGGGGACACTGTAGTTGAAGTGTGGGCAGCTGTGTGCTGTGGCAATTCTGGGAGGGTCTTGAATTCATGATTTGAAATTGAATTCCACTGAATGATCATCTGAGAATCCTTTCAGCTCCCCACAGAATAAAGCAGATGCTGTCTCTGTCACACTTGAGAAAGACCAGCCTACTCATGGGTACACTGTATTGAGCAGCACCCTGCCCCCGCGGGCTGCTTTCCTTGGGACTAGAAGCAGAAAGACACTGCTCTGGCCTCTGGCTCAGTTTGACATTCAGGTCTTCCAGATGCTGAGGGCTGTAGACACCTGCACTCTCTTTAGGGATCTGGGCAGGGGACTTATTTTAGGCTGTCACTTATCTAGAGACCTGTAACTAATCTCTGCCAAAAGTCCTGCCAGCTCTGAGTCCTGATACAGATGCTGTCCATAATATGAACATTATGAGGTACATTCTTATGGGTCACTTTGTTCAATTTTCCACATGCAGAAAGCAAAATTGAGGTCTAGGTGAGAGCATGTTCCTGTTTTTTGGAACATGTACATGATCAGGAATCCATTCCTGTCTCAGGGAATTCTCCCATGTGCTAAGCAGTTGCTTACAGTTTTCTAGTTTACTTCATGTTTATCTTTAGGTCCTGTCTCATCAGACAGAACCTATTCAGTGGTCTTCACTCAGAAGAAACTCAGCACTAGGCACATGAGCATATGGATGATGCTTCCCTTGTGCCAGCTGCTGCCCTGGGCTTGGGGTCTTACATATCCCTTTACTGTTAGTGAGACTCAGGGATGGGGAAAGGGTCGGTTCTCCCCTCTTCACAAGCCATTGCTCTGCTTTTCCTCTGGCACTTCTCTCTGTGGTTATGGGAGGGCCACTCTCTGTCATCTACATGCAGGTGAACTCTGTTATGTCTCTTCTATGGACACACACACACACAATGGCCTCTCTAAGTTCCAGTTTCCTTTCCTAGATGATGGTCATAAATGCATGAACATGGATGGAAGCAGTTGATGAACTCATATCTAATATCTCAGTGTGTTGAAGGACCAACGTGTGTGTCTCTCAAGGCTGAAGGTCACAATTTTATGTCAACTCCTTAAAGGTTTCATATTGATCAGGGACATGCTAGGCTAGTACTCAGCCCTATCTAGGTCCCAAAATTATGACAGGTGTTGGCAGTAGGGAAAAGCTTTTCCATGGGACATCATAAAGCTCCCCACTGTCATTAAGAAGGCATGATAATAAAAAGAAGCTTGACAAAAGCCAGCTGTCACTTGACATGCAGAATGGAAAAGGGACTTTAAAGCCATTTGAGAAAGTTCATTCTATTCATGCCTCTCATGAAGGGCTTTTTTTTTTTTTTTTTTTTTTTTTTTTTTTTTTTTACATGCTTGCTTTGGGAGGTTCTACCACAATGTGTCCTGGTCCCATGGTCACTTATGAAGATGGTTTGAGATCTGAATAAAAAATAGAGCCACTGAAATGGGCTCAAAAAGCAGCAAGTTCTATTCACATTGTACACTAGAACAGTATGAGAATGGGATTGGATGTTGTCTGGTGGATCCTAAGTATATCAGTGAGTCACATGCAACACACAGAAAGAACAGGAACTGAGCGATGTCTTGAAGGAGCACACAGGATCTGTAGACCCCTCAGCTGGAGGACAGTCAGGGAGGAACCTTGCCAGCTATTCGCTACGTAAAAATCAGAATAAAGCTTTGAAAACGTGTCTTCATTTATTCCCTGGACATGAACTCCCACAGTGAAGAAGTCACTAAACTGAATACTAGAGAATTATTTTGCCTCAGTGGAATTTGGGGATGTCAGGAGTGTGGGCATGGGGAGAAGCAGACCCAATCCTGTGGTTGAAATCATCACTCAGGTTGGGGCTGAGTGAGTGTGTCTGCATCCATGCAGAAAGCCAAAGATGGTAAAGAGCCCCATGGGAGGCAAAGAGCATGGCAACCAAGGTCACCTGGAGATGGTGGGCCTTCAGCAACCACCGCCATGTCTATCTAACATTTGAGAGGAACCCATGGGACCCTTTTGGTTGAGGAGTGACCACTAAATCATCAACCGTCCCTCTCACTTGCTGCTTCTGCGCTCAACCCTGCAGAGTCATCCTGCTCACCTTGGGAAATGATTCACTGGACTCTGCTCAGCTTTCCAGAAATTTCTAATTCTACTTCGTTATCAGGCTTTGTCAACACACGCAGATTATGTCTCCATCTCCCCCTATCTATTTACCTTGACCTAGCTATCTATATCTTTATTTTTCTGAAGATCAAAGACAGCTCCCGATCATTGTATCTTTCATTTTCAAGGTCTGGTGTGACTATCTACTGGCAAGCTCTCAATGTCAACGTAACATCATACAATGCTAGACTATTTATTCTCTGCCTTTATTCCCCCCAAAATTAAGCTTGGTCAAGATGGAAGTATTTAAAGTGGCCTCCTCTTTTTGTTTAGAGGGTGGGCTATTCCATATAGAAAATGTGACTATTTACAAAAAGTCTGAGATGATATGTCTTTTGAAGTGTTCAGTGTTATATAATTTGAGAAATTCATCGCCTTGGAATCTATTAAAGCCAAATTACTTATTGAGCATGATTGCAGTTGTGACCATATTAAAGAAAGCCAAAAGAATCTATGAAATTCACTTTGAAAACCAATTTGGAAAACTGACCATGAAGAATACCAATTTAATGGCTAAAACATGCTCTTCCAGATCTGTTTCCCCGAGAACACAGGGCAAAACAGACTCAAAACAGGTGAAGAGGAGGTGACAGAGACCAAAGAGCAGAGATCCAGGAACGTCAGGGGTTCCTTAGAAAACATCAGTGCAAACTGCTCAGTGCCTTAGACAATACTCCTAGTTTTGTGGAAGATCTGGTTTGACTTCAGGAAGACTGAACGTGCTATATTCAAAGCAAGGGCCTCCCACAGAGCCATGCCCCTAATTCTGCAGAACTCAGAACCATGTTATATCCATTGGAAGATTAATGCTGCCGATACCTCTACAGGTGGTCGGGAGATGGTTCCTTTCCACATGGATAACCCAATGTCAGCAAAGAGAAACTTGAGAGTCAGAGATTTGACCATAATATACCATATCTCCCTGGGAGTCACCAAATTCCACAATTAAAAAGAAAAAAAGAAAATGATGAAAAAAGAAAATGAATACTGTAAAACCCCAAGATTACATAAATTAAGAGAAAGAAAATCAGATCATATTAACAGATACCGCCAGATTGAAGGTTTTTTTTTTAAATGGCATTTAAAATAAAATTCTAACAAAATATTTCATTAGAGGCAAAGGGTTGAGTAATATAGTAACAAAAGATAGTATTAGATCAGATAGGTAGGTAAAAAGTATGTCACTCAGTGATAAGATAAAAGTGATATGATCAAAATATTGTTCATCTCTGTCCATCAAACTAGCTGCCATGTGTTCGGGGCAAAACAATTAATATGCAAATATAACTTGAGCAAATCCCGGTACTAGACATTTACTTAGGAACTGGGCAGATTCAGAGACAAGTTTTGATACACAAAACATGAAGATGTGCAATTTAAATCTATGAGCTACACATTCAAACCAGTACTGGAGCACTGATGATGAGGAAAATGAACAAAGCGAACCCATCCTCATCTGCTTCTTTCCAGATGCAGGGCAAAGCAGAGGAGATGGTAAGGGTGAAGAGCTGGTCATTGAGACTGGAGAACAGAAGTCCAGGAGGACAGGTGCGCTTAAGGGCCATCAGGTCAAACTGGTGCCTTAGCAGAAAATACTCCCAGCTTTGTGTGAGATCCAGGTTCACTTCAGCCTTACTGCCTTCTCTAGGCAAAGGAATAGCCCCACCCTGGAGCCAATATCTGAATCCCAGAAATTACCGCTGAGAGTCTGAGAGCAAGCTCAGCCTCTCTGGTCCTCCCCAGATTCTGGAAATATCATGTTCAGGAGACACCGTCACAGCTAGTGGACAAACTCGGTGGACTCCCACCATGGTTCCTCGGTTCTATTAGAGACCCTCATAACTGCCTCCCACTCTTCTCATTAGACACTCGAATCCTGATACACCAACTGAGGACACCTTAAGGATTTAACTCACCAAAGTTCCTGGAAAGATGAACAGGTAGATGAGCAACTCAGAATAAGGACATTTAGAAAGCTGTATTGGTGGAGCAGGCTTTGGATAGAGGCCTAATACAGACCTGAGAGAGTGGCTTTCTGAGGACACAGTTCATTCCCCCGATGAAGAACATATTGGGCATGATGGGCCTCGGGTAGTCAAACACAAAGTCGAACCTGAAGAGCCATATGGATGCATGGCTGAGAATCTCCATGAGGGACACCTCTCTCTGCAAAAGCTCCGAGGCCAGGCTCTCATAGAAAGCAAAAGAGAAGCGGAAAATGATCTTGAACGGCAGAGGGTAGAGAACGTTCTTGACTCTCTCCAGGAAGCTCATGTGGTCTGAATTCCTTGTGAGTAACCTTGGAACATATGAGGGGGGGCTTGGACACTGGGCAGCCTCAAAGTCAACCTCAGAAGGAATGAAGCGCAGAAGAAACACAGCAGGAATATTCAAGTATTTTGCCACAAGTGCCCCACAGAGATTTGCAGGGTCTGTTAACACCACTTCGAAGGAACTGGAGTTCAGATGCTGGACAAGGCCCTTGTTGTACAATAGACTCGTACAAGTTCTCTGGTAGAATGTTGATACGTTTTTCATAAGTTCCATATTGTTTAATACCATCATGACAGAATATTCGGTTTCAAAAAACATTTGAAGGAGGCTTAGCAAGTGATGTGCATATTCCTCCTTGGTGTATGGAACAGCATAGGTCTTCAGAGTGAAGAAATCCTCTTCTTTTATGTACACAGACACATCTGGAGCCAGGACCACAGTCTCGTGGCCTCGGGCATGGAGCTCCCTCACAATGGTCCTCATGCTCAGCCAGTGGCTGCCCTCTATGGGAATCACCAGCACCTTCCCACCCTCAGCCCAGGGCAGGGCACAGAGCAGGAGCAGCAGCCCTGAGAGTCCTCGCAGAGACACCTGGAGTCCCATGGCCATCTCCAGAGAAGCCCACAGAGGTTAACCTTCCTTACCCGTCTGTGCCCCAACATGAGTTTGTTCATTTTATATAACCATCAAGTCACCTTGCACAATGGCATGTCATTGGTAGGGACAATGGCCACCTGCAGTTAATCATTGCATGAAAAATCCATGGCGGACTTTCACTACAGTCCTAACGTTGTGCCTCTACACAAGGAGAAGCCACTCTTAACATCTACCAGAAAAACTCCTTACACTTATGGCTGTTCTTGAACCATTAAGAATCGTTTACCTCTTCCCCCACCCCCAATTTTCAAAACAATATTGTGTACACTCATTTCATCATTTCCTTCTTTTTCAGTCATTGGTCAGTCTTTTTCAGTCATCTCTGATGGCTGGATACCCAACACGGCTTCTCCTCTGGACACAACCAGCTGAGTAATTGCTTAAAGTCTCTTTCCATTCTCAAGTAGCAGTTGTTACGTCATAGAACATAGATCACTGCTAAGCTGGCTTGGAAAAAAAGAGAATTTTTGAACTCACTAGTTCGTGCATTTATTAGCATGTGATGATAATTATCAGGAACACTGAATTTGAAGTGGTTGGCAGATACCAAATATTGGAATGCTTGAAGGATTTTGAATTCATGAGTTGATTATTTGAATCTACTCAATGCTTTGTGGAAAGTTTGGTATCTACTCCATGCTATCAAGTCAATGCTATCTGAAGCATACCTGGGCAAGACCAATCTACGAAAAAATAGCATCCTGCTCCCTCATGGGAGCTGTTACCTTGGTCTACTCACCAGATGGAGCCTACATCTGGCCTGGGATCCCAGCTCATCTGAAGTTCTGTTCCCCTTTGTGATGAGGGCTACAGCCATAAGCCCCCTGTTTAGGGGCGTGGGTGGACACTAATCTGGGCCTTTACTACCTCCTAGAGTTTGTGATCAGACTCCTTTTCATGATCAATGGCAGCTCTATGTTCTGATATGGATGTTTTCTGTGATAACAGATGGGGCGCATTATTGTGGAGTCTCTGTTCTAACTTTAAGACTTAGTTGGGCAGGTCAGCAGATCACATATAACCAGGAGTCTGATCCCCACCCAAAGTATCTCTTGTGTACGTGTTCAGCAGTTGCTGCCTTGTCTTGGTTCTATTTGGCCTGAGGTTCTGCTGTTCACTGAGCATGTCCCTCATTCTACCTCAAGGTACCTAAGACCTTCTGCAAAGTCTGGTCAGCTATGGTTGTACAGAGACAATTTCCATGTGAAGAGAAGCCACTGACTTGGAGACTTACTCTGATAATAACATCTACTACTGAGCAGATGTGTGTTTGCAAAATGCTCCCTGTAGGCCACCAGGTGTCACTGTGCAGCAATCCTTTGTGGCTCTCCGGGAGGCTAAGAGTCCAGAATCCCACTTCCTTTCCAAAAGCAACTTCTCTGTTCTGTTTCCCTGGCTCTTTCTCATGTCCTCAGATTTCTCTGTATGTTTTACCCCATACTTGGTTTCTGGTCTTCAGTACGTCTACATCAAATTCTAGCATTTCCCTTCTCCCAACAAACATGCAAAATGACCTGGGTCTGGGTTGAAACCCTTCCTGTTTGTTGAGGTGGTCAAAGGAACTCTAGAGTGGATGCAAATGGTGACTGATAAGTTTTTGGTCTCTGCTTGAGTTGCTGTTGCCATTGTTTGCAAGAAAGTCACCCCCTCCACATCCAGTGGGAGAGGCAGCCAGTTCCTGGAGGTAGGACCCCCAAAGGCAACTGAATGAACCAAGAAGAGGTCAAAAGAGCTATCAGAAGCATTTGGTGACATTCTTTCCATGAGAGGGATGCTCTGAGCTATGACTTAAGGCAAAGTGACTCAGAAAGTCTGTCTGTATTATACATTCAGTGTCAGACATTTGAACGAGCAGAAAAAGAGAGGAGAGAGACACAGAGGGAAGGGAGTCCTGCAAAAACTCTCTAGATGGAGTGGAGTAATGATTTTTGAAAGGACCCCTGCTGGGTGGGCACCATAGACCCTCCATGAAACATACACTCTGGAACCCAGAGCAAGAGTTGTGAATCAGAATTCCTGGGGGTGGGGGAAGCTGTGTCTCAAAGGATAGCTGATGGATTAGCACTTCAATGGCATGAAGAGAGGGGGATTTTATAAGCCCAAAGCCTACTTGCAATTTATCTTGGACAATCTTCATCCTACTAAGTAGCCATTGTTTGTCTCGCTCTGTGCCAAACCACAGCACCCTGTGACCATTGAACCTAACATCCTAACAAAGAGATAAAACAACCAACCCAAGGCTAAGAGTATTGTCTGATAGCATTTAAAGCCCACAGTAGAGTTCTCCCAATCTTTCCATAACCTGCCTACCTGATGCGCCCAACAATATGTTTGAAAAGTGTCTTGACTTGTGGCTTTTTGTTTTGTTTTATTCCCTCTAAAAAAATTAATGAAATTTCTACCTCATTAGAACGTGGTATTTGAAGAGACCCAAATCTGCATCCTCAGGCTTGCATATTTGACTCTAGAATAAACCACATCTTTTATTCCATGGAGGTGAGGACTGTTTCTTTCACCGACCGTATCATAGGACTATATACACTGAAACTTAGCCCACAAAATACCTCAAGACATCAGGAACTAAATTTGGAATCAGAACCATGCAGTCCTCAGCGAGGCTAAAAACTGATCAGGGCCAGAATCTGCAGTGGAACTCAGACACAGACTCCAAAGGAACGCTGGACACCAGTAAGAACTGTCCAGGGGCAGGGCCGGCATCTATAATCCCACACGACCTCTCACTCACGGAGTCGGTACCTGTGGCCCAACCTTACAAAGGACTGCCTAGAGGTGTGACCGACAGTTTTAAGTGGACCAGTGAAAGACCACCTAGAAACTCGGATGACATCTGCTACCCGGCCTGTCAAAGGCTGCCCAGGGGTGTGACCTGGGTCTGCAAGCCTAGAAAGGGATGTCCAGCAGGAAAGAGGCCAAGTCAGACTCTGTATCTACTTCCTACTTCTTCCCTTTACTTTTATTCCTCCCTTACTTAGCACCTAAGGTCCATCTAACGATCCTATCGTCCTATTCTGTTCGTTCGCATTGTTTTTCACACCCTTCTTCTTTTCTTCTGTTCTAGTCTTTTCAATTTTCCCTTGAAAGGCTCTCCAAAGAACAAAGGCTGTCTTGGTTTTGAGGACCTCTGCCTCAGTCTTCCCTAAGCTGGGATTGTTTCAGGGTGTCTGACTGTATTTCTTTACCCCTGTCTCTTTTCCTTCTGCGTTAGGTTAGAGCTGCCTCTGACCCACACCCATCCCCACTGTTCCCCTCCTCTGTTTATTTTCCCTCTGTTTTTCTCCATCATCCTAATACTAATCACTAGTCTTATTGGACTTTTAAAATTTCCATTCGAACACTAGATAACTAATATCACATGTGGTACTATTATTGCTGTTCAATTACTTCAAGTGTTGGAGTTGAAGGATAAATGGCTATATTTTTGTAGTAGGCCTATTTCTTAGCTGTAGATGTAAGAATGTAATACTAGCATCCAGCCTGTGCTCAGGCCTCCTCTCACAGACACTGACAGGTGTCCGCTGGGATTTTCTGTGAGCCCGGAGCTGACACATTTGCTACAGCCAGTGTCTCACCCATAGAGTTAGTTGATACCAAGTGGGCCTCTCCATCCTAAACAACAGATTCCCCACCTCTACCCCTGCCTGCCACATGGGCTCTGATTCTCTTCAGAGACACGGCCGTGCTGCCTGTCATTGCTACTGGGACCTGGACTCTCTGTAGAGCCCTGACATGCTGCTGACCCTCTATCTGTCGGTACATGGCATTTACAACTCTTCAAATAAACTCCTTAATGCCCAGTGATCAATCCCAGTGTCCTCTTGAACCACCGGCCCCATCCAAACCTAACAGTGGGTGTAGGTGGTGGTTTTCCGAATTACATTCCAAGACTCCAGGAAATAATCCCGAGAATCGACAAATGGGATTATACGAACTGAAGCAGTCACCAGAGTGGGAGAGAGCTGAGGAAATGCAAGAGTCTGCAAACAACACATAGGACAGGGGACGGACATCCAGGGTACATAAAAGACTGTACACATTAAACACCGGACGGCCCAAGACAGGGCACACAGCAGGAACAGCAGCTCTGTGAGCCCTCCCCTGGGCACCTAGAGTCAAGGGGCCATCTCCACAGAATCCCAAGGCAGCAGATCTTCCATAGACTGTGTCTCCTCCATTAAATTCCTAAGTTCATTATATTACGCCAGCACTGCCCATCAACAGGGCCTGTCATTGGTTGCCATAACTCCCTTCTAATGTAAATCATTGCAAAATGCTTAACATTGTCTTTTCCACCTAGGAAAGGGCTAGATCACAGCTCAGCCTCTCTGCCTCTGCCGTGTTTCAGGAAGCCTTACCCTCTGGAAGATCCTGCCTTAACTAGTGGACAGTCTCCATGGAGTCCTACTACCCCTCAGAACCATGAAAGACCCTCAGTATTGCCTCCCAGTCTTCTCAGTGACCACTAAAATCCTGAATACCTAGTGTGGACAATTCAAGAATTAGACTCAAGTCAGTCATGGTGGTGCACACCTTTAATCTCAGCACTTGAAGGGCAGAGGTAAGAGGATCTCTGTGAGTTCGAGCCCAGCTTGGTCTACAAAAGTGAGTTTCAGGACAGCCAGAGCTGCATAGAGAGACCCCATCTCCCAAAACAAACAAAAAGTACAAAAACCCAAACAAACAAACAGCAACATCAAAAAGTATTAGACTCACCAAAGATAATTAGGAGAATTACACAGAGAGAAAGATGAGAACTTAACTGTACAACTCAGACTATGAAGTCTTTTTAAACATAGTCTTGTGAAAACATTGTTGAGACAAAGGCAGAATACAGACCTGATGGAGTGACTTCCTGTTGGCACAGTTTACGCCCCCAATGAAGACTATGTTAGCCATGATGGGCCTGGGGTAGTCAAGCACAAAGTCCCCTTGGAACAGCCACATGGCTAAGAACCTCCACCAAGGACACCTCTCTCTCTACAAAAGCTCAGAGGCAAGGCTCACATAAGGAATATTAAAAAATATGACAAAGATAACTCAAGGCCTCAGAATAGATATATTCACAGAATCAGAATAATGTTCTTGACCCTCTGCACATCTGTGGTCTGAAGTTCTTATGAGAAACATACAAGGGAGGGTTTGGACACTGGGCTGCCTTAAAGTCTAGTTCACAGAAAAAACACAGCAGAAACATGCAAGCACTTGGCCAGCACCACCCCACAGGGATCAAGAGGGTCTCTTACAACGACATTGAAGGAACTCAAATTAAGATGGTGGATCAGAGCCTCATTCTGCAGTACACCCATATAGTAGACTCATGTAGACCCAAATCCATGTTGATACATTTTTCATGTATGCCATAACTTTAAGAAATATCTCCAGGTCACGTTCTATTTCAAAGAACTTTGGAAGGTGGCCCAGTAAGTTGTGCCTGTATTCCTCTTTGCTGAATGGAACAGCATAGATTTTCAGAGTGAAGAAGTCCTCTTTTTTGATGCACATAGACACATCTGGAGCCAGGACCAAAGTCTGGTGGCCTCAGGCATGGAGCTCCTTCATGATGCTCAGCCAGTGGCTGCCTTCCATGGGAAATGCCACCACCTTCCCACCCTCAGCCCAGTGCAGGGCACAGAGCAGAAACATCAGCTCTATGAGCCCCCCCCCACCATGGGGTCCTGGGGCCATCTCAGAATCCCACCACAGCACTTATTTAGCGGCACTTCTGCCCAGATTCAAGGTTCACCCCTCCTCCACCTAAAACTGCGTAGACAGCTGTGGGAAACCATCCCAGGACAGGGTTGGTACCTCTCCTCACTGTGAGGTTCTCGCATTCATTCACTTTCAAAAGCACACAGAATCATTCAAATGCTGCATCCAAAGAAACACTTTACCTGTGAACTAGGCCATGGGCGTTGTGTGGCTCAGCTGAGTCAGAGACATAAATCTATGAAGCATGACTCTAATAGTTCTGGAAGGTACTAGGCAAGCTGCCAAGGAAGGGAACTGACCAGAAGTCGTATCCAGCTGTGAAGCCTATGAACCCCAACCATGACCAGCTGAAGGACGCTGAGAGCGGGAGAAGTAGTCTTCCCCCAGTTTGGAGTCCCCAGGTTGGTCATCCAATACCAAACTGTCAGCCCTGGAGTCAGGTACATGCAACACTGAATGGACTCAGTAAGTTGTATTTATATATTTACACACACACACACACACACACACACACACACACACACACACGAAATTGTGGAATCTGCAGGTAAATAGATGGAAACAGAAAATACACTGAGGAATCCCAGGTTCACAAAGACAAATGCCAGATATTCTCCCCAATGTGTAGTGTGTGTGTGTGTAACATATAAACAAAGAAAAGGAGGTCAGGAAGTTGAGAGCAAGTGAGGGAGTGGATATGGGGAGGGTTGGAGTAAGGAAAGGGATGTAATTATATTTCAACTTAATACATGAAAAAACAAAACAAATTTAAAAGGATAGCTTTCAATTACACATAAATAATGAGGGCCATTTAATAATTCGTTAAAATGTCAATCCAGATTTAAAATTTAGGGAACTATGAAAGGGGGTGTCACTGGACTCCTATTATCTCAACTGTAGTAGTTTAAGTTGGTTTACTTTTTCTCTCTACATTCTTTTAGATCAGAAACTGGTTCCAGGACCATGCTCCTTGTGAAGGCAGAGGGCAACATACTCAATTGAGGGCCTCGAGGTTCCATGGTGGTTAGTGGCTTCTTAGCATGCCATTCAGCCCTAGCTTGGTTCTAAAACAGTGTTGGTGGCTGATGAGGGAAAGGACACCCCACTTAGGTACACATGTCTCCCCATTGTCACACAGGGACACAGACCGGAGGAGAAGCTGACTGGATGAGGCAGTCCACACTCATCTGAGAAGTCCATGCTGTTAACTCAGTCCATCCCCACACTAAGAGGACTTTTGGCATGCTTACCTTGGGATAGTCTAAGAAATTGCATAAGACACTAAACTGAATTGGAAATGAAATCGAGCTGAAAACACAACCTTTCTTGGGTAAAAGGACCAGAACATACTGGCACAAACTAGGACCCTGAGAAAGTGCATCTGGGTGCCTTTTGAAGTATGAAATAGGAAATCAAAGCAGTAACTTAAAACCTCCAAAGTCAACACCTCCCAGGTCCACATGAAGTACTGCTTAATTTTACCAGACTTTCAAAGAACTAACACAATGCTTCTCAAAGGACTCCACAAAAGAAGTCAGGAGAGAACATCATCAAACTCTTTATGAAGCCAGCATTACTTTAATTCACAAACCACATAAAGATATAAGAAAATAAGACAAACTACAAGACAGTCTCTCTGATGAAAACAGATGAAGCATTTCTCAATCAAATACTTGTCAACTAAATTTAAGAAGACATCAGAAAGCTCAATCATGATCAAGTTGGCTTTATACCTGAAGGGTAATATTGATTTAACACATACAAATCAATAAGTGTAGAAAATCACTAAAGTGGACAGAAGGACTGAGATCACAGGTCATCCAAACAGATACAGAAAAGGCTTTTAGCAAAACCCAGGATCCATTAATACAAAAAGCCCTGTGGCCTCTACAAATCAAAAGAACATATCTCAATATAGCAAAAGCTATGTACCACGAAATTAGAGCCAACATTATAGGAAATGGGGAGAAGCACTTCAACTAAAATCAGGGTCTAAACAAGGTATCCATTCTGTTCTCTCACTGAATCCAGCGCCAGGGTCTTGTTAGCGCAAGACAAGGAGACAACTAGAAGGATACGAAGAGGAGAAGAAGACATCCATGTGTCCTCATTTGCACAGGATATGGCTGTACACAGAGCAGCCCTAAAGACCCACCTGCACTTCTGAGAGATGAGAAACACTCTCTTCAAAGTGGTAGAAGAGGAATCAACAGTTGTCTTCCTACTCGCCAATGGCAAACATGGTGAAAATAACCAAGAACAAGCCCCATTACCAATTGCCTCATAATAGAAATGCCCAGCTAACCAAAGCTGTGAAAGAACTCTACAATGAAGACTTTCAACACTGAGGGAAGACATTGAAGGTGACACCAGGAAAAGGGTAGACCTACTATGTGCACGGACCCAACAACTGCACTATGAAATCCCTTTATCCGCCTAGGCAGTAGCACTCCTGGTGATAGGTCAGGTCACAGCTCAGTGTCTCTGCTCCCGCCCAGATCCAGGAACTCACCCTCAGGAAAATAGTACACAGACACATGGACAGTCTCAGCAGAGACCCTCAGCCACTAGTCCCCCCAGTGGCCACTGAAAAATAGAAGGCTCTGGGGCTGGAGAGATGGCTTCTCTTCCAGAGGAACTGAGTTCGATTCTCAGCACCCACATGGTGGCTTGTAGCATGAATCTTAAAAGTTCTTATTAATAAAATCAAACCCAGCCAGTTATTGGGGTGAAATGCTGGATAGTCAGAGACACAGAACAAGCCACAGCTATCTCACCTCGCCGGATCCTCAGCTGATTTTACTTCCTCAGACTGGAGGCCTCTGAGTCCTCATATCCAAATGACTCTCAGCTGAACTGCTGCTAGAAGCCTGAATGCTTAACCAGCCCAATGCTTCTCCAGGCCAAATGCCTCTCCAGGGCAAATGCCTCTCCAGGGCAAATGCCTCTAGTTTCTGGTCCTCACGCCTTATATACCTTTTTCCTTTCTACCACCACTCCCTGGGATTAAAGGCTGGCTTTCTGGGATTAAAGGCGTGTGTCACCTTGCCTGGCCATTTCCAATGTGGCCTTGAACTCACAGAGATCCTGAGGGATTTCTGTCTCTGGAATGCTAGGATTAAAGGCGTATGCTACCACTGCCTATCCTCATGTTTAATATTGTGGCTGTTCTGTCTCTGACCCCAGATAAGTTTATTAAGGTACACAATATTTTGGGGAACGCAATACCACCACAGTGGCTCATACAACCATCTGCAATTCCACTTCCAGGGGATTCAGTGCTCTCTTCTGGCCTCCACAGTCACTGTCTGCATGTGGTACACAAACATACACCCAGGCAAAAACCCACACACGTAAAAAAAAAAAAAAAAAAACCAGAAGAGCCCAATTCTAATAGTTTATGCCAAGAAAGGCTATCAATAAAGGGCAGAATCCTTTAAAAGACCAGTAGGAAAGTTAGCATTAAAAAATACATTCTGCATAGAATATTGATTGGTTAAAGGCTTCAATACAGACCTGATGGAGTGACTTCCTGTTGGCACAGTTTACACCCCCAATGAAGACCATGTTAGGCATGATGGGCCTGGGGTAGTCTAACACAAAGTCCCCTCGGAACAGCCACACAGATGCATGGCTGAGAACCTCCACCAAGGACACCTCTCTCTGCAAAAGCTCAGAGGCAAGACTTCCATAGGGAGAGAAAGACACACGACACAGGTACTTCAAGGCGAGAGGGTACAGCATATTTTTGGTCCTTTGTAGGAAGTTCATGTGGTCAGAAAGTGTTGTGAGTAGACTTGGAATATATGAAGAAGGGTTTGGACACTGTGTGGCCTCATAGTCTATGTCACAGGGGATGTACCGCAGAAAAAACACGGCAGGAATCTGTAGGTACTTGGCCAGCACTGCCCCACAGGGGAAAACCGGGTCCGTTAAGACCACGTCAAAGGAGCTGGAGTTCAGGTGCCGGATCAGGGTCTCATTGTGCAGTAGATTCTTGCAAGACATTAAGAGAGTTGCTGATATTTTTTTCAAAGTCTCAGATGTTTTAAAGAATGTCTTCACAGAGTTTCCTGTTTCAAAGACCAGGTTAATGTTTTTTTTTATCATTTGTCGCTTATATCCTTGGTTAGTGTACGGAAAGGCGTAGGTTTTGAGGGTGAAGAAGTCCTCTCCTTTGATGTGAAGAGTCATGTCTGGAGCCACAACCACAACCTGGTGGCCTCGGGCATGGAGCTCCTTGGTGACATCCCTCATGCTCAGCCAGTGGCTGCCCTCCATGGGAATCACCAGCACCTTCCCACCTTCAGTCCGGGGCAGGGTACACAGCAGGAGCAGCCCCAGCAATCCTTGCAAGGGCACATGGAACCCCGTAGCCATCTCTGTGGAAACTCAGGGGAGCAGATCCTCCTCACCAGGCTATGCCTCTTGCTTTTGTTACTTCGTCTTATCTCCTGTCCAACCTGGCCGTGTCATTGGTACAGGCCCCCAAATGTTAATTATTGAAGAATAAATCTATTCTTGGCTCCTGCCCAGCCCTACTTCCAACCAACACAATATTGATCTTCTTATTTCTTTCTTAAAAACTGTGATAGGACACTCCTCTCCCTTTAGGGGACATGCTAGTTCATGTCTTGTTTTCCCTCAATTAGAAACCAGCAAGGCTGTGTATACATACCCATTTCATTTCATCACCTCATTCTCTGCTGGCCATATTCTAACAGGCTGGTCCTGAGTTCTGACCTACAATGTAGCATTTCTGACTGTAACCCTGTTAGGTAACTCTCTAAAGCATTGCTTCCCCTCCGAAAGGAGCACTCAGTACACCATAAGAACCATCACAAAATCAGCTTGCCCCAGAAAAAGGATTTGTGGCTCTCTGGTGAGGTTCGTTTACCTAGGTATCTCTGTAATGAGCCATAGCTGCTGGTTGTTGTCAAGTGTGGGAATAAAGGAAGATATTTCAAACTCAAAATTAGATGACTTGACTGTAAAGCAAGGTCTTCTGGAAATTTTGTGTGCACTCATGGATACAAGTCACTAAAACCTAGGCCAGTCCAACCTAGGCAATGGCATAAAGTGGACTTAACAAGCTCTGTTGCCCACAAGCTCCTCACTTTGCATTAGCCTGGGATACGGCTCAGTCTAAAGTTCTAGTCTCCTGGATGCTGGGGGTCGCAGGCTTCCGTATTTACCCTGAGTCTTCTGGCCTCTGAGTCTTCCCAGTGGAAATTGCAAACCTCCAGTATGCAGCTACACCTCAATACTTTAACTCACCAAAGACTGTTAGAAGAATGGGAGAGATCTTTGGAAAGATTAGAAATGGAAGAAATTAGAACAAAGTTCTTAAAGAATGGCCACTGCCTGAACCATAAGCTGGGTGAAGGCACCCACAGAGACCTGACATAGTGACTTCTTGCTGGGATGTGTACATCACCAGGACCTCATCCTAGGGATAAATAGGAACTCTTAAAACCATGTTGAAGGAACTAGAGTTTAATGCCTCGTCAGAGGCATGTGCTGTAGACTCAGGCAAGACTTCATATGGAAGGCAGATAGCTTTTTTCAAATATGCCAAACCTTTAGAAGTGTTCTCGGGTGTTCAGACCAAAGAATCTTTGAAAACCACCATGCAACTGTGCTTGTCTTCTTCCTTGGTGTAAGAAACGGTATAGGCTTCCAGGGTGGAAAAAAAAATCCTTTCCTCTAAAGTGTGAATTTATCTCTGGAGCCAGGACCACAGTCTGGTGACTCCCTTGCATCTCCTAATGCTCAGCCAATGGCTGTCCTTGGTGGGAAACATTGGCACCTTTGCATCTTCAGCCCAGGGCAGGGCACACAGCAAGAAAAGAGGTCTTGTGAGCCCTCACATGGGCACATGGAGTCCTGTGGCCATCTCTCCAGAAGCCCTCCGTGGGGAGCCTTCCTCAGCGGGTCATATGCCTCCGACACAGTTTCTTCATCCTTACCGTCTTAGCGCCAGGCCACCTGAGAAGGTGGGTTGGCACTGGACAGCATGGCACTGCCCTGAAGTTAGTCACTGCAGAATAAATCCACCCCTGTCCTTCACCACTGCCCTATTTCATAGCCTCTTCTTCAAAGAATCTGATCTTCTCACTTCCTTCCTAGAACAATTCCCATAACCCACTGCTCTTCCTCAAGACACCCCAGTTCACCTCTTTTCTTCCAACCCCTGAGAAAGGCTGTGGGAAACCCATTTCATTTCACTGCTTCCACCCCGTTAGCCACGTCTAACAAGCTGCTGCTGAGCTCTGAATAATGTCTGATGCCTTGGACCCCAGTGTAATCACGGGATGTAATCCCAGAGTTTTGATTTGAAATGTCCCATTAAAAGGCTCATTGTTGAAAGCTTGGCTCCACCTGGTGGCACTATGGAGTCAGTGGATGAAGAGGCTGCTGACTCTCTCCACGGATTAATCCATGGGTAAATTTATACTTGACTGTCCTTTAAGGAAGCAGGGTATAGATGTGGATGTAGGTCACTGGATGTACGCCTTTAAATGTTGTCTCTTCTCTCTGAACCTCTCCTCTCACCGTCTCACTCTGTGTCCCAGCTGTCGTGATGTGAACATCCACTCCGAGAGCCTCTCTGCCATCATGTTTCTGCCTTGCCAAAGGCCTAGAGAACACGGAACCAGCCTGCTAGAGCTGCTGCGTCTCAAACCACGAGTGAAAGCAATCCTTTCCTGCTTTAACTTATTTCTCTTAGGCCCCTGTCACCCCAGGACAGTGTTGGTGATCCCCCACATCCCTAGGTGGGTCTGCTGTGAATTCACTTTCACTTCCCAGACAGCAATGTTACAGGGACCGTGCTCTTTCTGAAGGCTGAGAGCAAAATATTTAAGCCAATGCTTGGGGTTCCGCAGTTTGTTAGAAGCATGTTAGGACTGGACTCGGCTGTAACTTGATTCTACAACAGTGGCAGACTTTGAAAATGGGGAAAACCTTTTCCCTAAGTCCACACAAACCAGCCCATTGCCATGCAGGGAGCAGAAAGGAAGGAACTTGACAAAAGCCAGCTTTCAGCTGTCTCACAGAATGAGGTAACTATACACATCTGGGAAAGTCCATTCTTGCAGTATAATTTATGCCTCACATAAAGACCTTTGGAAGTCCAGGTGACATGGGATGGTCACCACAAGCTGTCTCACCACTACCACCCCCATATTCATAGTTGAAGACTGTATCAGATATGAAAGGAAGAAATTGAAATGAGCTAAACATGAAGCAAGCTCTTAATTTTCTGCAGAGAAGCCAACAGGGCCTAAACATAGCCTCACAAACTAGACAGTGTTAGAATTGTCTTGAAAAACTATTAGTGCTCTTACAGTCAGACCTACAGGCTGGGGCATGCACACAACACGTGAGAGGTCCATAAGATTTGGTTTTGACACAGGGCACATGAGATCTGTCAAACAACATCCAACGGTCTCTGAGATATCTGGGCAGCTGCTTCCTACATGCTAACTGAATGAGAAGTGCCAGCATAAGACCAAAAACCAGAGCTTTTAAAGCATCAACACTTTGGACAAGGAGGTCTCACAGTAATAGTCACTGAGTGGTTTGCCGGTTGTGGTGGTCAGCTTCAACTGTCAGCATAACCTAGAATTGCAGTGCAAATTCTAATCAGTCTTAATAATAAAAACTTGGAGTCAGATATCAGGGTGAATGTTAAAAGATCAGAGCCAAGGGGGCAAGCCACAGCCACTTCTTACCTCGCCAACTCCTCAGCCTGAAAGGGGCCGAGCTCTGACTCCACCCACCTTATATTCCCCTCTTCTCCCAGCCATATCACTTCTTGCTTCCTCCTCCCTAGTGCTGGGATTAAAGGTGTGTGCCACCACTGCCTTGCCTCTGTGGCTAACTAGTGGCTAGCTCTGCCCTCGGATCTTCAGGCAAGCTTTATTTGTTAGAGAACAAACAAAATATCGCCACCTAGAATCACCAAGGAAGACAGTCTTAAGTGGGGATTATCTCTTTTGGGTTGCCCTGTGTACAGTGGGGAGCTGTTTCAGCTTTGACCTGGAAGTACCACCCCCATTGAGGCTTCAGTAACTGTTATGCCTACAAAGCAGAGCTGAGATAGGACCCCTAAAGACCCGAGATCTGAATGGGCCAGCTCGCTTGGTTCCTGGATCCTGGACGCTGGAGGTAGAACGAACAGAGTTCTCCAGAGAACACCACCGGACTGCGCTTCACCTTTCCCAGACCCTGTAACCTATTCCTTCACTTGTAAGTTACCCCACAAAATAAACCTCCCTTTTAACTACATGGAGTTGCCTTAATATTTCTACCAATACCTGTGGGCGTGTGGGGGGGGATTCTCTTGAGTTAACTGATTTTGGAGGACTCCGCCCATGCTAGGTAGTACTATTCCCTAAGCAGAGTAACCTGAGCTGTACAACAGTGGAGAAATCCAGCTGAGTACAAGAAAGGAAGCAAGCAAGCAGCATGCTTGAACTCATCCACTGTGGATGTCTCATGACTAGCTGTTTCAAATTCATGCCTTTGACTTCCCTGTTATGATGGACTGTGACTTGGAATTTGTTAGTTAAAATAAACTCATTCTCCCTTGAGTTGCTTATTTTTTGGGGGAGCATTAACATCTCAGCAAAAGAAATGGAACTAGGGCATTGGAGAAGGAGTTTTTCCTTTGAAAAAGTTAGGGATGGGAGGTGGGATGGCTCAGTGGTCAAGAGCACTGAACATTTTGCCAAAGGACCCAAGTGCAATTCCCAGAATCCACATGATGGTTCACGCATACGTGTAACTACAGTTCAGTACCCTGACATTCGCCACAACTGAAGTGCAGAGATGCCAGGAGTTTGGGAGACAGCCAGAGCATCCATAGAAGGCTGAAATTTGAGAGACGTTTTTCCTGGGGCTGCAGACCCGAAGAACCCGGAATGTGGAGACCTGGAGTGTGTGCTTGGCCTCTCACCTCTCTAGAGGCCTTCGGTTCAACTCGGATGTGGGCAGGGCGACACTCCTTCTGAAGTATCCAAAGAAGCACCGTGGCCCTGCCTTTTCAGCCTGTGGTATTAGCCTTAGACAGATTAGGGGGAACCCACCTTGTCTGGGGTACCCTTAAAAATCACTATAGTTTCAATGGTAAACTAATGCTAAAATGTCTCTGGTGTGTCGTTTTCAGAAAACAAGCAAGTGCCGGGGATAAGGTGGACTGATGCCCCTCCTTAGCAGCTGATGTATCTCCATGGTGACCTGCCAATCTTGAGTAAAATGACTGTAGTCTAACAGCCAGATCAACACTCCATGGATGCCCTGAGACACCACATACAAAGACTGCAGCTGATTGCCTTGTCTCCTGAAGACAAAGCTTCCACCAGGCCCGTCCAGGGTGGTTTGTACCAGAGGATTTGCTTCCGTGAGGGTTAGTGAACTGCAGATCACCAAGCCAGCCGTGGCTCAACCCACGCCCCTTGGCTAGCACTTCCCTTGGCCTGGCAGAGGAGCTGCTGTGATTGGTGCTAAGGAGGCAAGACTGTGATTGGTCTGTTTAAATAGCTGATGAAGCAAGGCAGTCTAAGATTGGTTTAAACACCTTTCCTTGGGCTGCTCAGGCTCTCTTGGGGAGCTGTCCTCAGGGACGTGCTCCTGTGAACGGCTGTTCTTGTGTGATCCTGTCTGGCCGCACAAGCAGTGAGGACTGAGTGAGTAACATGAAGGAAGCCACAGAGGCAGCAGGCCAGGCTACA